>PVJH01016950.1:0-49116 GCA_004026705.1 Nesogale talazaci | reverse complement strand
GAACTGTGCCAGGCCTGGAGCTAGGTGCTCAGGACGCCAAGATGGAAAGACACAGCACCTGCTGTGATGGAACTCGTGGTCCAAAGCAAAGATGGGCCTTTAACAATTAGTGCTCTGGGTGCTCCACGCTGGGTCTGGCTAACAGGGTGATAAGCAGAAGGCCCCAGCCACAAATAGGAACTGTCCCTGTCATTGCTTGGGGGTGAGGTGGCAAGGGAAGGCTAAGTACTTCCTCTCTCTGCCCCTGGATACATAAAGCTAGGCCCTTTCACTACCTGCCCCATCAGAACCCCCTTCTCCTTTTCAGTGTCATGCCAACCTATGACCCTGGAAGACTGAGCGCTCTTTCTCTCTCTCTCTCTCTCTTTTTTTTTTTTACCATCACTCTTCTTATTGTTATTATTTATGACGGTCATTGTTTTAACGGCTCCAAGGAGATAATTGCCATGGTTGCTAAGGCAACCCAACATATTGGGTATAAGAGCAGCCAGCAGAAAGGGTTTGCCAAATTGCAGGGCTGGGTGGGAGGTGTGGGGTGGGAGAGCAAGGGAGCTCAGCTGTGGAGCTTGAAAATAGCCATGTTCAAATTGTCTCTGCATTTCTTCCACGGAGGAGCGTGACGCCACTTGGAATCCAGTGCCTGCCAACTCCTTACCACCCCTGACGCTTCCTATTTTCAACCCAGCCGAGTGCACCCTTTCACTTAGTCTGCATGCTCGGCCAGGAGCATTCTTGGGCACCAGTTCCCAGATGTACTACTCCTGTCTCCTGCTAGGCCACCCTGGAAGTGTCCTGGCCCTTTATATATCCTTAGAACTCTCGTGGGGGGTGGAGAGCAGGTATGGGGGGGGGGGCAACACCTGAGAAGAGCTGTTCCTTTGCCATTTTAAGCTGGTCCTTGTCCTCCGTGGTCTTGGTTAGGGCTGTAGACCCTTCACCTGTCATCCTCGGCAAAAAAGAATGGCCCTATGGCAGCGACTGTTAACATCGCATGCAGCTGGTGAAGACGGCAGCCTCTTGGGAAACCAGCCTTGCTGCCCCCATCAGTAGATAAACAGAAGCCAGGGCGGTGAAGGGGGGTGAAGTTGGGAAGACAGTCATTTGGTGAAAGCACCTGATCTAGGCCTGGTATCCCAGGGTGCAGACTTCACATGCTATGCTTGTGAACAAAGGCCAGGCCCCTCTGGTGACTGCCCTGGGTAGCTTGCAATCTGCTGGGGGGTTTCATCCCAGTTTTAGCATCCTTTGTTTACCCTTTTAAAAAAATCTCCAACCCTGGGGCTCCTTGTGCCAGGGTGGAGTGTGGCGGCTGAGATGTTGCAAATCAGACTAGCCTAGCTTTGTGGCTGTTGGCCTTCTCAACGCAACAGTTGCCATGAACCGTGATAATTGCCAACGGGGAAAGATAGGCTGACCAAAAGAAATCTCTTAGCGGAAGATTGGAGTGGGTATCAGTAATTTTGCTCAGAAAGTCCCATGTCTTCCTTCCCCCACCCCACACTCCCGGACCCCAGAGCATGCCACACTGTACCCAGGACAGCTATGGGCAGGGCCAGCCTGTCTCTGGCCCCCTCTGAGCCTCTAGGGTGTCACTCTATGTGTGTCCCTGGGCCCTCTGCTAGAGCCCCGGCCTCCGAGTTGATCTATCTGAACAGGTTAAATAAACAGGTCTGTGTTTGGGTTAATTATCGCTGGTTCTGTTGCTCTCCATTACTGTTCCATCCGGGATTCTGGCCAAGGAGCAGATGGGGGAGGCTGCATCCTCACCCGCCTCCTCTTTGTGTCTGGCTCTCCCCTTTCCTATTCATAGTCTCCTGCCCCCTCTCTCCCTCTTCCTCTCTCTCTCTCTCCCCCTCCAGACTTCCCCCTTCTCCCTCCCCTCTTTCCTCTTCCCTCCCAGTCATTCCCCCTACTACAGCCCCCTCCCCCTCCCATTTTGCTTTCCCTCAACCCCCTCCCCCCTACCCCTTTCTCTTTTTGGCTGAGCAAATAGGCCAGATGGCGGTGAGGGGAACAGACAACAAGTGAGGCATGGCATATGGGGAGCTGGTTTAATTTCGGCTCCTGTAGGGAAGTAGATTGGAGGAGGTGAGCTACAAAAGCAGAAAATGGAAATAGGAAGGGTAAAATACACACCACCACCACAACTGACCCTTCATGAGGGAGCTTGGATTGGCTTTACTATTGTTGGCCAGTGGAAGCCTTGGACAGCTAAGTGAATCTAATGCCAGACGTGCCCTTTTATAATCTCTAAGGTTCAGCACCAGTCAGCTCCCATTCCCCCACCTTCCCCAACCATTTTGCCACAGAGTGGAAGGTCTAGCTGAGGTGGGGGGAGGGGGGGGCGCAGGGCACAGGTCTGAGAACCTCAGACAGGACTCTCTGTGTAACATGGGACCTGCCTGCTTCTGCACATTTCTTCCCAAAGGACGGTTGGCTTGTATGGGAGAGAGGGAAGTACTGACCTCCAGGCCCCTGGGTGGTGATGCGGTTATATGTTGAATTGCTAAACCTCAGGCCTCGGGAGTTTGAAACCATTAGCTGCTCTGAGAGAGAAAGATGAGAAAGCTGACGAGATGACACTTTCTAACCCAATGAGGAGGAGTACAGTCAGGGAAACCCACAGGGGCAAGCCCCCCCCCCCCCACCATCCTTTTGAGTCTCCTTTGACTCAGAGGCCCTGTCTGGCTCATGTACATTTTTAGCTGGATGGCACTCTGCTTCATGCCCCCCTTATCCCCACCCCCACCCCCCGCCCGATCCAGGGACCCATCTCCTTCCTCTGAGTCCTTGGAGGAGTCTTAGCTGGATGAAGGATGGAACATGGAGTGTAAGGCCTTGGATCCTTAGATGAGCGACACCCCTCCCCCCTCCCCCCCAGCCCCACGTTCAGTAGAAAGCATTTATCCTTAATAAAATGCATCGAATCCTCATGAAGGCTGCTACGGATGTCAAATGTCAGGCAGCGTATGCTGGGGTTGCTGGAGAGATGAGGGTAAGCACACATCCTTCCAGGCTTAGGTGCTTTGCTCATGTCAGAGCAGAAAGAGAGGGTTTCTACTCCCCAGTTGCTACTCCACTCTCCCAGTACTGAGGGCTTCTTCCCCAGGAGCAAGTGGATCCCAAGGTCCAGGGAAAGCTGTAACCCAGACTCTTTACACTGTGATCCTGGACAGGGAGCCTCCCTGGGAGTTTTAACCCCCAGCCCAGGGCAGCCTCACCTGCAGCAGCTGAACGCCTGCCCGCTGGCCCGGCCACAGTCTCCCAGCCCCACCAGGCAACCCGTTATGGAGCTGATAACCAGATTAGGCTGCAGAATGAGGCAGATGAGGACCTGGAGGGGCTCTGTCTGGGAACAGAGGCTCCAGGCCTGGCCTGTGGGGCTGCCACTGTCAACATCCTAAGCCACAGCTCGGACAGACAGTGCATTTGCATGCGCGAGCCCCACTGTACGTGACAAGAGCCAGTGGGAAAAGCCATGGCGGGAGGTTCACACGGGGCAGTGCGCACAAAGCCTGGAGGCTGGTAGGCACAGGGGCCTCGCTGGCAAGTGTCAGGCCTTGTCCGTCCCAGCAGTGCTGGGGCAGCCTCTGCCCCGTGTGGCCCTGCCTGAGGAAGTCCCCAGTGCAGCCACCACGTGCCCGAAGCACTGGCCAGCACCGCTAGCACCCGCCCAACTGCCTCGCAAAAAAGTGCATTCGGCGCTCTTTGGGGCAGGCCAGCGGTTTGATCTGCCCTGAATGCTGTCCCTGTGTTTGAGGCTTTGGTGCTGAGAAGATTCGGGGCATTGTCCCTGGTGGCGGGATGTCGGATTGATTTCGGGGCCATTGTATGGACGCAGGGCATCTGAATGAAGCTGTTATGCGCGTCTGGGGCTGGCAGGCGGGCTGTCCGGCTGCAAGCTGGGCCTCCCTTTGTTGCGGGGGCCTCATTGAGTCCGCGGAAGAGCCTCATTTCAGGGTGATTTACTACCACCCAAACACCAGCTGTCTGCTGTACCGCCACCGCCACCGCCGCTGTGATGCCCGGCGGGCCCCGCCCGGCCCCCTCTTGGGCAGGATGGCCTCTTTCTTCCTAAGCTTGTAGACATCCCCCAACTTCCTTTAAACCGTTAGATATCGTCATATCCACATATGTTCATATACTGTATATGTGTATGTGCGTTCAGCCACACTCATGTATCTAGTTATCTATGGTGATGTATGTACAGTTACAGATACACAAGGGAGCTTCACAAAGCTTCTGGATTTTTTCAGCTTTTAATTTTTAGGTGAAAATTTTAAGCGTGTGTGTGTGTGTGTGTGTGTGTGTGTGTGTGTGAGAGAGAGAGAGAGAGAGAGAGAGAGAGAGAGAGAGAGAAACATAGACATAAATTCAAGCTGCCAGAAAACTCATCCTAACTCACAGTGGCATAAGAACAGAACAGAACTAACTGCCCCTTTGAGTTTCTGAGACTTGGAAGCTTTTCCGGAGTAGAGAGCCTGATTTTTCCAAGAGCCATTGGCGGGTGCAAGCTACTCCCTGTGTACCCAGCAGTGAAATTCTGAGTCCACTAGGCCACCAGGGTTATATATAGACATGTGTGTGCAGAGTGGAGGCCCTGGGCTGGGCTGAGGCAGGGGTCAGGGAAGAAGATGACGAGATTCCTGTGACCCAATTTCCAGTCTCTGACATGTCCCTCATTAGTGAGTTGTGTGATCTAGGCCAAGTCATTTGATCTCAAAAAGCCTCAGCTTCTTAATCAGAAAAATGAGATAGGAAGAAAGTATTTGTGTACTTTGTAAGATATGAATGCCTTTTCAAAGCCCAGAGAGGAAGAACATTGGGTGTCTTAAACTCCACATGTCTGTGAGGCACACCTTAGTGGACACTCAAGCCAAAGGTGAGGGGCAGCAAGAAGCCATGCCAAGAGAACAAAGCCTCTCCCTCACTGCCCGCTTTCGCCTGGTGACATGCCAGGTGCTCGGAACCCAGTGTCCTGTCTCCGGGTGGGAAATCAGATAGCACCCTGGTACACAGCAGGATTGGGAGTGTAGATCGGCATCAGGAAGGACACAGGAGGGAGTCTTCCATGGGAAGAGGGGTTCTTCAGTGTTTCGAAGTTAGTCCATGACCTTCGCTCCTTGATCCTGATGGCTCTTGGGCTTTGAGGGGCCAGGGCATGGTTACATTTGGGGGTTAGCAGGGCTGCTCTGTCATATCCATGGAGGGTGATTTCAGGGTGGATAGAGTGTCAGTCATCCAGAAGACCAGGAGGGGAGGGTCTTCATTCAGGCAAGCAAAGTGGTCAAGGAGCCCTGAGAGTGTAGGGAGTGACTCAGCACAGGCACCTTGAGATACAAACCACTACGTCAGCAATTCAAACCTGCCAGGCTCTCCTTGGAAGAAAGCCGAGACTTTCTATTCTCTGAACGATTTAGAATCTTGAGGACACCCAGGGCTAGTTCTACTGTGCCGTCTAGGGTTGGTAGATGTCAGAATCGCCTAATGGGTAGTGAGTTCGGTTTGGTTTGGAAGGTTTGAGGCAATGCAGGAGAGATGACAAAGGTCAGAGGGAAGACATCAGGGGCAGGTTATTGACCTCTCCACTGGTTTGAGGTCGAGAAGAGAGAGATCTGAATCTATGATGATTCTGCTTACATATCTGTTAAGGTTGGCAGTGGGGGTGTGTGTGCAGTGGCAGAGCCAAATTCATAGCTTTGCCGTGTCTGGCACATAATAATCTCTTGCTTCCTCAATCAATCAATACAGCCAGTAAGCAAACACTTTTGTAAATAGTAGCCATCTATGTTAAATATAGTCATCTCAAGTCAGCATCACAATTAAGTGTGTGGTGGCTTCCATGCTATGTCTGCAAAGCGGGGAGGGGGGATGGAGGGGAGGCTAGAATTTGTGGGTGGGTAATAAATAGGACTGTGATAGGAAATGTTGACCAATAAGTTTTTAACACGTCTGAGTTTGAACAGGTGTTGCCTAATAAAATAGCTTTGGTCTTGAGACTCATTTGGAGCTTGCGTTTCCCCCCCCACCCCCCACCCCCCGCGAATATCCAGTTCAGTGCTCAGAACATGCTAGTATTTAATCCATGTTTGAGAAATTTGTGGATTTGTGTGTACTCTGAGACTGAACCAGCAGGAACGATTTGCTTAGAAACCACCCCTGATGGTTCAGATAGAAAACGAATACCGATCAGTGCCAAGCTCTGGGGACCCAACAGGGAAGAAGGAGGCCTAGGGCACGTGCCAGTGGAGAGATTGTGGTCTGGCAGGGCTGTACGGATGGCACCAAAGCCCCATGCACACACCTATGCTTTGAAAGGATACTCAAAGGTACTGGGTGGCCCAGCATTGCCTGGGGGATAGGGGTGAGTGGCAAAGAGAATATACTCATTTTCCGATGAGCCCTTGCCCTCACTCACCCGGGCACACCCTCCTCTAAGATGTCATGCGACGCCCCATGTTTTTATCCCATTCCTGGTGGCCAGAGGCTGACCTTGGCACAAATGGCGCTAGCCTGGGCTTTGGTTGCTGTGTCTCGCAGTGCCATGAGCATGGAGGGACACTGCCTATAGGTGGGGATTCCCCGTCTTCTGTCAGTCGCCGTCAGCCAGGTTGAGGCACTTCATTACCCTGTTTCTTCAAGGCTCTTCATTACCCTGTTTCTTCTCCAGGCTGCCGTCCTGTGATGACTCCTTGGGTCAAGGGCAGAAGAGAACATGTTTTGCTGTTGGTTTCTTGCTTCTCGGGGACTGACAATCACATGAGCTTTGGAAAGTTTAAAGTTTGAACAACTGTAGCCTTACATGTCTGTTCTAAGAGGTGTTACAGCACGTATTTGGAGCCTCCCCCTATGCTCCTCCCTCAAAAGGGAGCTGAGAAGAACCTCGGGAATCTTCTGTTTACTGAGAACAAAATGCCTCTCAAAGGAGACCCTCTGAGCCTGGTCAGACAGTTAAGGATTTCAGCCCATACTTTTCAACATGCAGCGCAGGCCTTACTCTGCTCTGTAGGCACTATTTCATGTTGCCAGTTATGCACTCGACTAAGGGGGCTAATAGCCCTCTCTGTGTCTTACTTTTCTCAGGAGGGAGGGAGGGGGAGAGAGAGAAGAAGAAGGTTCTGGACTAAGTCAATATCTTAGACTATATGTTCAGTCGGATAGTTATTTAGTTTGGGAAACACCTAGCTAAACAGACATCTTTAGAGGTCAAGGCCTTTATGCCTTTAATATGATGAGCCTAATGGAATTCCTAGCATGATTGAGTTTATAATGTGTCACAAAATCACTAGTTCACGGCCTGAGGTTGTGTAGACCAGCCATTCTTTGACCACCCTATCTGATGCTGTGTAGAGACAGTGACTCAGTCAGAGAAATGTGATCAATATGGTCCAGTGGGCCTTTGTAATGATGCCCCAGTGGTCTTTCTGAGTAGGGTTGGGGTCTGGTAGTGACAGGGGGAGAGAGGAAGACGTGAGAGGAGGAAGCTTTGGAGAAGGAAGCTTCCCAAAGCTTGGCCTTTATTGAATGTCACTTGACAGCACATACTCTAAAGGAAGAAGGAGAGAGAGATGAATAAGGACATGGGAGCAGGCAGCTGGATCTTTCTTTTATTGCCTTCGGGACTCAAGGTCGCTAGGAGGCAAGCCTGACTATGGTGCCTATTAGCAACAGTAGAACTCTTCCAGTTAGAAACAAAATCCAAAACCAAGACAAAAGTCCATCTGAACCCATTGACATGGAGTGAATTCTGATTCACGGTGACCCCAGTGTGTCAGAATGTAACTGCCTAAAACCCTTACATACAGGACGAGGTGGCACAAATGTCATTCTATAGGTTGGAATGAGAGATGATTTCTTTGCCTCCTAACTAATCTGGGAGGACAGAAATGTTGGCTTAGAAAGGCAAGGGGAAGGAGGAGACCTAATAAGAGCAGGTGTTGATGTTTCCAGAGAGGCAGGGTAAATAAGGATATCAGTGCATTATGTTTTTTTCAGGTTTGACTTTAATGCTTTTCCTACAAAAATATGAGAATGGTCCTTGGTTTGGGGCACATCTCAAGAAGTCCACAGTTTTCCAAAAAGGTTGATTAATTGCCCGAATTCAGCAGACAGGGCTCACCCTGGCCCACAAGGGGAGTCGTGTGTGTGCCCTGATGGCATGTACGTGTCTGTGCCTGTACCTCACAGAAGCACTTCGGGTACAGGGAATTGTGTTCAGAGCTCATTTCTCTTCCACATCATTAATTGGCTTGGCCTCCTGGACCTCAGATCCAGACATAAGAGATCAGCCTCCGATAAGCTGCATTTGGCAACTTTGTGCCTGTTATTTCTTGAGCAATGCAGGATGGATCATGTAACCAAACATATTTGCACTCGCTGCCTGGGCATGTGGGAGGACACACAGGAGACACACCGACGCATGGAAAAAGGCAGTGAGAGCAAGTGTCTCCCAGCAGTCGCACCACCCCCCACTGGCGTTCCTCACTGTCCAAATGCCCTCCATCTCTCCATGAACCTAGAGGCCTCCCTGTTGTCAGTCAGGTATGTTGTCTGGTGGATTTTAATGGAGAAGACAGGGAGTGTGAACTGAAGAGGAGGGAGGCACCTTGGCCAGGCACTACGCGGTCGAGAACCACCTCTTTCCTCCTTTTTATCACACATAACAGCCCTCCCCCAAGGTAGGGTCTCCATGACACCCCTCCTTGGGATTCATAAGGCATCTACATCTCACCGTGTTCTAATAGTTACCCCTCTTCCTCCTAGGAGTTCAAGTTAATTGGACCAATTTTATAACAAAGAAAGTGAGGATGGAGATAGGGCTTTGTATTCTGGGCAAATCAAAAGCCAAATCCAGCCCACTGCCATCAAGTCAGTGCCAGTTTATAGCCACCCCCTAGAATGCGAAGCATTGCTCCTTTGACTTTCCAAGACTTAAACTCTTTAAGGGATTTGAAATCCTCACCAGGGCAGGGAGAGTGAAATCAAAGTTGAGGAGCAGTGCATGTGGCTGATTCTAAAGTTCTTTGCTGCTCCAAGGGAGAGATAGATGGGATTAAGCTCATCCATCGCCATCCCACCTCTTTGGGTGGTCTCTGTCTGTCTTTTCCTTTTTCAGGAGAGAAGCAGTAGTTGGAGAACTCAGTCACAGAGAGGCTGGACTTTCACAAATTGTCTGGCAAGTGTATTCGTTTCAAAGGGCTGCTGCCATGACAGGTACTGCATAGCGGTTGGCTTCAAACAAGAGAACATGTGTCTCACCCATCTAGAGGCCAACAGTCTGAATATGGAATGTTGGAAAACCGTGTTCTTTTGTAGACTCTAGGAAGTTCTCTTCTTACCTTCCCCTAACTTCTGCTAGCCCTGAGAGCCCTCCCCCCCTCCACTGGCTTATACCAGGACTGTCACTCCATGAATGTAGAGCTATGTTCCAATGTGTGTCACTCTTCTTTTTTTTTTTTTTCAGGAGCTACTCAGACTAGATTAGAATTCTCCCTACTCTCTGTAGCACTCACCTCCAGTGAGGTTTCATCTCAATGTCTTCAAAAATCCTCTTTCCAAGCAAGATCATGTTTACAGATAACAGACCGAGGCAATGACTTCAACATGGATTTTAGCGGCAACAACAACAATGAAAACACTCACTGCCATTGAGTTGATTCTGACTCATGGCCACCCTATAGGACCGAGAGGAACTACCCCTGTAGGTTGGCAAGGCTAAATACTTAGGAACTAGCGAGCCTCATCTTTCTCCTTTAAAGCGGCTAGTGGCTTTGAACTGGTGACTTTGTAGTCAGCAGACCAACTCATAATCCACTATTGCTCCTAGACCTCCTTAGAATGAATTTTAGGGAAGACACGATTCAATCCATAAGGCTCGTTGTGACATTATGGAGAATCTATGCTACATGTTTGATTATTGCTGGGCAGGCAAGGAAAAGTTGACATACTCTGTGTGATTCTTTTCTTAAAAGAACCTGCAACTTGCAGAGCAATTAGGACGTACTGATATTAAGTAGAACAATATATGTCTCCGATCATAGATGGCATGGGCTGTTAGAAGTGGAGCATATGCGTCCTCTCATTAACGGGCTGGGGTAGTAATATAAAAGGTAAGTAAAAATAAAATTTGAGAAACTAGGGTCATGAGCCACAGGTGATCAGTCCTCAGTTGTTTCCTGACGGCCCCCGTATAACCAATGTGTGTGGAAGGTTCTGAAGAGTGGAACAGACAGTTGGTGGTTTGCACTAAGAGTATGGAAGGGAGACTGGGGTGGAGTGGGGGGAGTAGAGTGAGTGAGTAGGGTGATGAGAAATTGGATTAAGACTTGAAAAACCAGAGAATTTCAAAAGAATAGAGAGGAAGATGGTGGGGGGGAGGGGAAGGGGGGAAGCCCCCGCTCGGGAGCTAATATGCCAAAGAGGATTGTGGAGACTAAAGCGAATTATGTGTGAATTAAAGTATTGGCAGCTGCTTGGGATTTAATTTGCGTCCTAGAACCCCAAACAGTGGGGAGGATTGGGAGATTCTTGATGGCCCAGGTGAGACATTGTCCTCAGGTTGTTGTTCCTGAGGGCTGTGGATGGTGCTTTGTTTTGCTTTGAGGCTGCTTTTAATCCAGCCCAGCTCCACTGGGATTCTTCTGGGCTTCATATCTCTGGTCCTATAAAACTTTCACAAAGTTCTGCTCTGCAGACGATATCAGAGAAGAGGAGGCCCTGCTCCTTTACTCAGGAGGCTTTGTTGGGCCATCAAAAATTTAGAGTTATAAAAGATTAAAAGGACAACCCTGGGTCAGATGGAAAGGGTGTGGAATAGAGACTGTCCGTGCTGGAGATGTGGAAATGACCTCCTCTCCATGATCTTCTTGGGGGAGCTGAGATGAGGGGAAAGCAGAGAGGTGTGGTGTTGGGGTGATGGAGTGAGTGGGAAACAGCCCGAGCAGACACATGCATGGGCCCCACATTTGGGCGTCTGCAAGGCAGACACTAGTCCGTTATTTCATGTGGTCCATGTAAGGCCAAGGGTTTTGTGGCAAGAGTGTCATTTGAAGTCAGTCAGGAAGAGGACAAAGAAGGGAAAGGAGACCTATCTGCCTCATTCCCTTTCCACATGAGCATCCTCATCGTGTCCTCACATCCAGCCATGGGGGTGCAGGATCGAAGTCTGTGGGGGCAAGCTTACAGATCCATATTTTTCTGGTTGCAAAACTCTTGTCACTTAACCTGCTTGGAGTACTGTGGGCGTGTATAAGAGAGAGGAGCCAAGAGCTTGAGGAGAGGAAGCAAACGTGAGAGGCTGCTGCCACGAACACGGTGAAAGGCTCCTCTATCTAGATGAATGCTCACCCCTCTTTGCTTCTGAGCCCTCAGCTTCTTCTCCCCCTTGCACAGAGTTAATTGTATAGGATGTGTGGCCTCTGTTTTCATTACTCTTTAGACTTATTGGCAGGTTGTACTGGTGTTTGATTTATCCCTTATCCTGATCAAATAGCTATCTGATTTGCTGTTACTTGATTCATCTCTTCTCTTTCCAATTATATGGCCAGTCCTCGGGGGCATGGGCTGTGCTTAAAGGCTGTGTTCTGTGTGTTTTCCAAGTGTACTGAGCTGCTATCATTAAGTAATTGCTAAGAGAAGGGAGAAGATCATTTCCCAGCACATGGAGAGATGTAAAGAAGCGTGGAAGGAAGCAAAGGATGATATGTGCATCTATGCATGTGTCTGTATGTGTTGAATACAGGAAGAACAATTCATGTGTATTGATTTGGTATTTATTTATTTACCGTAGTTTGTCTTTCCAACATGGTGGATTTACTGGCTATAGGATGAGACACACCAGGACCCCCGGGGCCACTGAAATGCCTCATCATTGGCATATTGACTGGTCATCAGTTCCTAAGTGGACCCTGACTATCATTTTCACAAAGAGAGAGCCCAAGCCAGGTGTCTATGGGCCGGCAAATGCAAAGTGTCCATGTCATGGTGAAAAGCCAAGGCAAGTGGCAGGGATATTTCCTGAGAATGTAGCAACTCTTGGGAAATGATTTATAGGGGATGCTGGTTGGTACTTAAGCCTTTCATTCAGTAGGGAGTCTGGCAGTCGGAACTTGTTCTCCCATAGTGCTGACTGTGGCCTTGACTGATGATCAGTGGCGGACTCTCTGTCGTCTAGAAAAATGAGTGCATCTGACACATTGTATATACTACTTGCAGGAGGCCATATGGGTGTTAGGAAACCTCTTCATAAACTGGCTGGGAGCTCAAAGCAGCAAGATGCTTATTAAAAAGTTTAACTTTTCAGGAGATGATTTGATAGAGAGCCCGACAGAGATGCCTTGAAGAGGCTCCTTCCTGGCTGATTCTTTAGCTGTGGGACCAGTGGTCCAAGCTGTTCTTCCCTCACCTACAGTTGGAGGGATGCTTTTGCATGTGCATGCTCTTCCCATTTTCTGAGAAGGGAACCTGCAGCTCTCATCATGTTCTCCAGATGTTTCATGACGCAGACAACACAGGATCTCTCGCCAATTCCATCTGCCCAGCTCTCCAGATGAGGAGACCCGGCCCGTGGAGGGTTCAAGGTTCCTCAGTGCTAGGAAAGTTATTCAGGCTTTCCTTTGACAAGTTGGCATTCTTCCCACGAGTCCTCTCAGGCAGATCAAGAAGTCACCTTGGCTGCTGAATTATTTTTGAAATCCTATTCCAAAGAATGAGCTACCTAAAAGAGATTGAAGATTGATTTCCTGCAAGGGCCTCTAATCCAAGGCTGCTCTTGCTTGGGCCCAATTGTAACTAACCCACCCCAGGCACTCCACAGAACAATAGGGACTGCATGACAGAGACCTTGCAGGATAGATAATCTGGATAGATTCTAGAAGACAGGTGTGAGAATGCACCTCGACCCTCAATAGGCCATTTTAAGAACTCCCTAATCTGGAGGTGGGAGCATACCAAGTGTAAATTAAAACAGTCTGGCATGCGTAATGTCATAGGAGTGCCTTTGCCTCATAGTGTTTGAGAGACATGTGTATTAGAATAAGTGCTACCTCCAACATTATAGAAACAAACCATTAATAGGTCCTTCCATCTGTTTCAACATCCCACACCTAAGGAAATCCCTTCCTCAAATCCCAGACAGATGGGCATTGGCTTTCCCTACCCTACAAATGAACTATTCAGAAATGCTAGTGGGGCTCATGAACTTCATGGTGGAGATGAGTGGGTGGTGTGCCAGCTGAGACTCAGGTCAAGAACCTCAGGGAAGAATGGGGGGACACCGAGGAAGACGGAAAGGAAGGAGGAAGGCAGCGAAGGAAAGAGAAGAGCCGTAGTGATAAGTGGAAATGCAATCAAGGTTCTGGAAGACAAAAGGTGAAGACACAGGGCAGAAGTTTGGGGGCAGATTGCAGACTATCCCCCTTGATGTTGGCTGACAAGGAAGTTTTGGGGTGGCTATTGAGGCCATGCATGGTGTCTGTCTATACTTCTCAGGCCATTCAAACTCTAGTCAGTTATTTTTTCACACAGCCCGGAGTCTTTTCTACTTGAATTCTCCCATAGTTCATTAGCCGCTTTAATTTCTCCAGCTGTCACTCTTCCAGTTTTTTCCCTGAATACTTCTGGGTGAGAGAGACTCCCTTCTCAATGCATGATTCCAATATCACACGCATCCTAATAAAGTTAAATCCATTTCTAGACTTGTGTAGGATCTTTCAATAACCATCTAGCCTCCTGCTGCAGTGCTTATAAGACATACACTTAACTTACCTTATTCAAGGCCAAAGCAATTTTGAGTCAACATCTCAGTGTGTGAAAATGATTTTGAGCTTGGTCCCTTTTGTCAATCATTTCTGCCATTTCTTTCCATCCTGTAGTATCAAGGAAGTTGATTTAAAAAGAAAAGTCTTCCGATGACCTCATCTAAGACGTCAGTGGAGATTTTGAGTAGAACCAGGTTTAGGTACACACCATTGGGGCATTCTAATAGAGAAGGTTCTTTATGCTTGTGGTCTTGACGTCTTAAAATGTGCACCCTTAATTCCTTGGTGGCAGAGTGGTTACACACTGTTCCCCTAACCACAAGATCAGCTCTTCAAAATGACCAGCCAGTCCACAGAAGAAAGGGACTTTCAATTCCTGTAAAGAGTTAGTCTCGAAACTGTCAAGGGCTACTCTGCCCTGTCCTACATGGTTGGCTTGCTGTGAGTCAGCATCAACTTTCTGGCAGGGAGTTTGCGCTTGACCAGCCAACCAGCACTTGCCATCCATTGATTCGGAACCAGCCTCCGACATTCCTATTAACGGGTCTGGGTGGCGCAATTGCATGGCGATAATTAATTATTATAGTAAAGTTGCAGAGAACGTGGCAAAGAGAAAAAAATAGTGCTAGACACATACGATGGTAGGAGGCTAACCGTAGCCCCTTTGGTTGGTCGGCGTGGAGTGAGAGAGTGCGGGGAGGAGAGTAGGACATGGGGAAAAGGGACAGGAGAGGGGCAGGAGTTGGGGTCGGAGAGGTGGCAGAGAAAGCGTTCTTGTTTATTGCTTACGAATGTTTAAATTTACTTTGGGTACATCACAGGACGAGAATATATAATCAGCACACACATCTGAGGAAGGGGAGGAGCTAGGGGTGTACACGTAATACGGAGGAGAGGGACTAGGGGTACCTACGTGACAAGGAAGGTGGACTCTAGTTCTTCATATGGCAGCCTAACCTTCATCATCCCTGGGTGGGGTTGCCTTTTATAAGAAAGTAGTCTTCTACTGTCCTTATCGGAAGAGAGCGGACCTACTTAGGGTGGGACAGGTTTTAGTCTGATTGCTCTGGATGGTTGATAACCCTTAGGGAGAAGAGCTCCTGACCTGCTTTGGTTGACCTCCTAGAGTATAGTCATATGCCATGTATAGCAAACAGCTTAAGTTAGGCCTATATTTGGGGGAGACAAATTGGAAGAAATCTCTCTGTTCCCCACACTGTGCTGACCTCATGTGTGTTTGAGTAGAACTGTACTGTATAGAGTTTTCAGTGGTTGATTTTTTGGGGGAAGTAAATTCTTAGGGCTTCTCACTCAACCTCAGGTGGCTCTAAGTCTATAAGAGGGCCCTCTCTCTTTCTAGTCAGCAGTTGAACATCTCCACCATTGGCTCCACTCTGGGACTCCTCTGGGGACATGGCGTGCACTCTCAGGAACTTATTTGCCCCACCCTCCCCCAGCCCCACCACTGAGCACTGCGTTTCTGGGCTTCCTCGTGGTCCTTACTTTCCAATTGGGTCTATATTCTGTCTTTGCCTTTGATGATCGATTTCAAATCGGTTTACTTTGTTTAAACTTACAATCTTCTCCTACATGGGGTTCAGGCATTGACCAAGCCTAAAAACCCAGTGGAGGGCGTGACGAATAAGTCTTCAGATTGTGCCGATGATAGAGGGTTATCCATAAGTTACTATTGACCTGTTGGCTAATATTTTGTCCTGGTATCACCGCGGAATGTTACCAACCTGTACACATGTCCTTAACTCACTGAAAAATATTGCTAACTAGCTTGGTGGCCCTGAATTGATCTGATTTAGGACTCGAGAGGTTGGAGTTTTTCACAAGTGTTGTTCACAATGAGGTGTTATTGGGCGTTCCGTTTTTTTTTTTTTTTTAATTGGAGCTAGTCAGGAGATTCATTGATCTGATGAGATTTGGGAAATGCTGGGAACCCTGGAAGAGTGGGTACAAGTTGGGATGTGAACCACAAGGTCGGTAGTTTGAAACCACTAGCAACTCCTCAGGAGAAACACAACACGTTCCACTCCCGCGAAGAGTTGCCATCTCTGAAACTCACAGGGGCAGGTCTGCTCTGTCCCATAACGTCTCTCTGTGAGTCGAAAGTATTCAGGGCACTGAGTTAGTGTGTTCTCTAAAGAAATATTTGTTTAGAACAACTGAACAATTTGTCTTTACAAAGAACTTCTCAGACTCTTCTGCATGCTAATAATGGGTCACGGTGGCTCTTCAAGTGCGAAGTCAAAAGCAGTTTTTCCGAAAGTGGTGTGGATCATAGATGCACTCAAGGGGGCAAGGATTCTGTGGTGTCCATTTTGAGAAAAGCCAGACTCATTCATTTTGGGCAGAGCCTCCCTGCAGGACTCCGATGCTGATGTGGACAGTCTTCGATCAGTGGGCCCAGGACAGATGTCAGGAGGCCAGTCAAAGCCCAACCATTGTCAGGCCTGATTGCTCACCAGGAAAGGTTGTCATTCTGCTGTGATTATCGCCACGGGGAGGGCCCCTTCTGATCATGCCTGACATTGAAGAATGGGAGCCGTTCCCAGTGCAGAGCCCTCCACCACTTCTTTCCTCCCCAGCACTCAGGGCATCTGCCTTGCTATGCTCATTAACCTCTCTAATGATGCAATCTCTTATTTCCATATAAACTTGGGTCCTGAAAATGTGCTATTCTCAAAGCTTCCCAGGGGGAGAGCTTTTATTGGAGGGCTGCTCTGAGAATTGGAACTTGCGCCGTCTCTGGGGCTCTGCGGTCTGGGGGCTTGTCTGGGGAAGCCTTGGGGATGACCTGACTACTGCACACCAGTGAGGGCATTTGTCGTCTTGCAGATCGATCCAATGCCCTAAATCCATTTAGGGAAAGGCACATTTGGAAGTTAAAAAAAGTAATTGTTGTTGTTGTTGTTTGGGTGGAGTGGGGTAATGGATGCGACATATGATATTCACATACTTGACTTTCCGGCCAGGCAAGACAGGACCTAGTTGTTAGGATGTGACTAATGGTGTCCAGCACACAGAGGGTTGAGGGAAAGGAAGTCTGGACTCATCTCCGGGATCACTCTAAGAGTTGAAACTGGGTAGTTCCTTTCCCTCTGCCTTGAGTTTATCTGTAGGGCCCAGTGGGTCTGGTGGCATCTTAATTGATTCTGCCAAAGACTAACAAAGAGTGCGATCCTAGACAAATCACTTAATCTTTCTCTCTTGGGCATATCATCAGGATTGAATGTCACCCTTTGTGGCTTCCCTGTGATCGATGGTCCACAAAACAGTCATAGCTCTGTTAGGGCATGCCAGTCATGGCCTTAACGTGACGCCTGCTTTATTGTCCATGCCAGCTCTCTAGACCGGATCCATCCCACTTCATGCCAACTGGCTGGGGGTGCCCGGCATACATGTATGAAGGTATGCTTCAGTCCCTGGGTTCCATCTCTCGTACCAGTGTCCACTTATGGCTAAGTGGTTGAATTATTATGAGATTTAAATAGGATGACTAACAATAGACAATGTTCACTCAACACTTTTGGAGTGCCCCTGAATCTATAGTGGTACCTTGATGGATCTTCACAGGAACCTCAGGGAAAGTACCCAACAAGATGGTAAAGAGAGAGAGATTCAAAGAGATTAAACTGTGAGTGCAGGGTAAGTGCATAAAGTCCTCTGCATGTTAGCTACTGTTACCGTCATTGTTAAACCTCTCACAATGTACAGAAGGGTAAGTGAAAACTGAAAACATTAGGGTGCCCCAGCCACACAGTTCATGTAGTCATCAAACTGTGATTCTGAGCGCTCCATTTCTGGCTGATGTTGGGGCTGTGTATCTCAGAGGATGGTGGGTGGGGTTCAGGAGATGGGGACTCAGGTAGGGATCTCCATATGACTCTCAAGAGAGAGGCATCTGGGATATGCTAGTTCCTGTAACTCTCTAGGTTATTTCCCTCTGGGGAGCCCTACTCTATCATGTGGGTAGTCTGGGGACAAAAACCCAGAGGCAAAGAATAGTGGTGGGACATCACAAAGCATGGGGACACCGAGAGGATGCCCACCCCAGTTTTAGCAAAGTTAAGGAGCTGATCGATCAGCTGAATCAGTTCTTAGACCGTTTCTTTGACTGCCCAACCCTTTCTTGGGGAAAAGTAAATTAAAAAATGAGCTGAGAAGAGATCTCAGGATCTAATTCCAGGCTAAAGTAGTTTTCTAATGATATTTTAGTTATTTATTGAACCAATTGCATCAAATGACTAACACAAAACCTCGACAATCTAGGCTTTTTTAATGGACTGCATGTCTCTCCTGGATTGGTCATAATAATCAGGAAGCTTGTGCCCGAGGTCTTGTCTTTATGTTGCACACAGGGAGACAGAGACGCAGGTCAATGCCATTTCCCCCATTGTCCACTGAGGAAAGAAGAGCCCCACCTCTAGAGGGCCCCCCGGGACACCTGCAGTAACCCCCCTAAATGCTGCATCTGTGCCGGGCTGACTCCTGGTTGACCTTAGCCCAACATGCAAGTTCTCAACCAGGCTGTCGAGCAGAGGCTTTCCCGGAAACATACAGGTCACAACTGGTGGATTGGATCCTGCTGAGTGGGCGCATGAGGTGGACGGACGATCTGGATTCGAGAAATCTCGCCCATTCATGTTGGAAGCAGGCACTTGTGCAAGGCCTGGGGTGTGACGACCTCTCCATGTTCTCTCTGTGGTCCCTGAGCCCCGACCTTTGCCCTGCTTCATGGCGGGAGGTGTGTTTTCAGTCAGCAGACCGTCACAGCTCTCCCATTGCCCCCGAGAAAAGTCCAAGCGGCGAACTGCAGTACTTTCAGCATGTAAGACATAATCCCTCCCTGAAATCTTAAATGATCCAACCTGAAACAACTGTCCAGGCCTAACTGGCTTTTCTCAGTGAGCTGGTTTGTTTTCATTTGCTTGTTTCTCCACTTTCGGCCTTTGAGCTGCCTCCTGTCAGTTTCACTCCTATTTAAAGTCAGTTTCACCTTTCAGTTCCCTCTGTCCACCTCTGTCTTCTAGGGTTTCATTTCCCCATGCAGGGAGTGTTGGGGTGAGGCAAAGGGGCCAGGTCTCAGCCGGGAAGATTTCCACTGACAGATGGTGGAAACACTGGAGAAAAGAAGGGAGGAACCATTTGATTTGGGAACAAATCTCCCACCTTGTTTTATGCTAGTCTGGTCATTCATTGAAATTCTTTGTGCTGTTATTCCTCATCTGCATGGAATGCACTAGACCAGGGCTTGGCAAACTTTTAAGATGAAAGAGCCAATCTTACCCCTCATGACAATTTAAAAATTACTGAAAATCAATAAATATATTTTTGCAAACAAATGAAATCACCATTATCTGTATAATAGCCTTTACAAATTTTCAGTTGCACTGCAAAGCCACACGTATGTTCAAAAAGAACCCTGTATAGCTCTCAAACTACATTTTCCAGATCCCTGGACTATACTGTAGCTTTCAGCTCTGGCTGCAAGTTAAAATCACCAGGAAAATCATTATGCTTTAAGGATCCCTGGTCTTGTTCCATATCAATTAAATCGGATCTTCGGTTCCAGGCACTATTTCTTATACCACTATTTCTAATACTATTTCTTAATCCACCCCAGGTGGGTTCTTGTTTTTGTTTTTTAATTAAAAAAATCATTTTGTTGTGGTCTCATACAATGCTTAACACCATCCATCCACCCATTGTATATCAAGCACATTTGTACATTTGTTGCCCTCATCATTCTCAAAACATTTGCTTTCTACTTAAGCCTTTGGTATCAGCTCCTTATCTTTTCCCTCCCCACTGCCCATTTCCTCATGAACTCTTGATAATTTATAAATTATTATTATTATTGTGCCATATCTTACACTGTCCGACATCTCTCTTCACCCACTTCCCTGTTGTCTCTACCCCCGGAGGCCATATGTAGATCCTTATAGTTGGTTTTCCTTTTCTATCTCACCTTCCCTCAACCCTCCTGGTATTCCCACTCTCACCACTGGTCCAGAAAGGATCATCTGTCCTGAAATCCCTGTTTCTGGTTCTTATCTGTACCAGCCTACATCCTCTGGTCTAGCCAGATATGTAAGGTAGAATTGGGATCATGATAGTGGGGGAGAGGGAATATTGAAGAACTAGAGGAAAGCTATATTGAATCATTGCTAAATGCACCCTAACTGGTTCACCTGCTCTCCATGACCCTTCTGTGAGGGGATGTCCCACTACCTACAGATGGGCTTTGGGTCCCCAGTCTGCACTCTCCTCCTTTACAATGATAGGATCTTTAGTTCTTTGATATCTGATACCTGATCCCTTTGACACCTTATGGTCACACAGGCTGGTGTGCTTCTTCCATGTGGGCTTTGTTGCTTGTGAGTTAGATGGCCGCTTGCTTACCTTTAAAACTCCAGTCTTTAAGACCCCAGACACTATGTTGTTTGATAGCTGGGCACCATCAGCTTTCTTTCCCACATTTGTTTATGTACCCCTTTGTCTTCGGTAATCATATCAGGAAGGGGGAACAGAGCACTAACCCAGGTGGATTCTTATGGGAACCCAGAATGAAGACTGATGGGTTGGATGCTTGCTGAGGACCCCAGGAGGTTTCCCAGCAAGGAACTGTCTGGGAACTGTTCTGTTGTATTGATGCTGCCCTTCATGGTTCTGTGTCTTTAGGACCAGCAGTTACATCTTCTACTGAGTGACCACTCCTAGTTTGTAACTATTGTCTGTGAAACAGCCCTCCTTGTAAAGGTGCCCATTTTGAGTGTTTTCCCCTTAAACTCCTCATCGTTTCCTGGTTTCCAAAGAAGGATGTGGGCCATTTGCTCACCAGACCTCTGGCAGGCTCCCTGGATGTGAGCAGAGGAAACTGGTGTTAGAGTATGCCCCCAGAGAGCTGGGCATGTGTCCCGCTTGGGAAAACTTCAGCCTCCTCTACACATGATCACCTGGGTGGGCCCTGCCCTGAAGCCTGCCTCTTCCTCACTCACCCAAACCCTCAAGGGGGTAATGGGCGGCAAAAGCCAAACTCTCCAACTTCAACCAACTGAGATTTTCCAACAGAATGAAACTCTGATAGATGTCCTCAGACTCAATGCAAATGGATTGCACGATTGTGACAGTTCAATGCTTCTTTGAACTCATGCTGAGCGATACTTTTCCTCTTTCCCTTCCTTCTCTTCCTCTTCCTTAGTCCTGCAAACCCCAAATTGAGAAAGTCATTGAATCTAAACTAAGTTTCCAGGGTTGGGGAGGCAACAATGCATTGTATATTTCTCCCTTCTACCATTAGTAGACTGGAACTCTGCTTTAAAGGTCAAGGGAAGATCAGCCTTGATGTAAAGAATATTTTTGAACACAGAATATAGAATATATTTAAATACTGTTTTATGGTGATTTTCACCAGGCCATCTTTAAGGTGAGAAACATAGTACTCACTTAAAGCTGGGGTGAAGCTCAAATAAGACTTACGTTAAGCCTGTGGCCTCAAAATCCATTTTCAATACTTTACCAACATTTGATTGACTATCTAGTGTGCCTTCCATTGGGAAGTTAATTATTCCAATGACAACCACATTTATATCAACGATGTACAAGGGATTTGGAAACTTTGTATGACTTCTTTTCTAGTCTTCACCATAAAGCAGGTAGTGCTGTTTTAAGTGTACAGATCTAGACAAAGACACAACAGCAGCAAACCAGAAGCTTAGTTAGCAAGCTAATATAACTAGCCTAGAATTAGACAATTAGCAAGTTAGCAGAGCTAGCACTCAAACCCATTTCTGTCTGAAACTTCGGATTCTTACAAATCCAAAATAAGGAGATGAAATCCTTCAAGCAACAGCAACAAAACGTAGTGCCTTCCAGTCAATTCTGACTCATAGCTAGCCGACTGGGCAGAGAACTGTCCCATAGGATTTGCAAGGCCCTAATCCTTAGGAAAGCTATAACCACATCTTCCTCTCTTGGAGGGGCTGGTCAGTATGAATTGCTGACTTTCCATTGACAGCCGAGCACTTAACCGCTGTGCCACCAGGGCGCCTTCTCTTTAGTTCAGAATTGATGATCATCCTTTATCAAGAGAATGTACTCTTTGATTGAGGGGCCACAATGGGTTAAGTCAAGTTGTACCAATATATCTCTTAAGACAGCCTACCATATTTTTGTTAGAGATTTACTTCACACAATTTATCACTTTGGAATAGAGCTTTGATGTCCTTTCTTGTATATGAGGCTCATGAAAAGTATATGAGGTAGGTCACACTAGTCCGTTCCCTTTTTTGTCAAGGAGCAAACCAAAGCAAGGAGAAATGGATTCCTTATGTGTGTTTGCAACTTTATTAAGTGGCACAGTTAGTGCGTGGGCCCATGTCTTCAGCCTCCTGTGCCAGGGAGCTCTGTGCACATCCTTGACCTTAAGTGTATTAAAACTGTACCCTGCCTGACTCAGGCCAACAAAACAACCAAGACAGTGAGGTGTATTAGGCCCAGTAGGTAATAAAATAGGTTAGCTGCCCAGCCTGGTCATTCTAGCTTTAGGCCTTACATGAGCCAACAGTTCTACCAAAGCTTTGCAATTCCTTCTTTTTCTCTTTTTGTCTGCTCACGTACTGCTAATTTCTCTCTTACTTCTCATGTGTTCATGTGTACCCCTCTATCCCAGTCAAGAACCAACTGCATCAACCTCTTACTGAGCACAACCTTGATAGCGTCCAGGCCCCGAGTTCTAAGATCTACTATTATCTATGGTACAATTCCTTAGCACTTAGTTCCTACGGGACTTGTAGGTGGTGAGATGCTCAAGAAGTATATAGAAAACAAGAGGCAATGGCATGAAATTCTTTGCTATCTGTCATGTGCAGTGATGGAAGTAGATGGGATGTTGAGAATGATTTAACGCATATAGTAGTGTCCTAGGAGATAATATACCTATGGGGGGGGTGTTAGGTCTGAATTATACAGTATTATTTTGGTGGTGGTCAGACCTTGCCATGAGAGAGAAAGGAAAGATGTGGTTACTTTTCCATCAGGAATAGGTCAAACATTTCCCATGGAAGATAGACATGTAACACTGAAGTCTGGGGATGTAAATGCTCTGCAAGATGGTTACTGGGGGTAGCTGAGCCAAGGCCTTCAAAACATATCGAACAATTCTGTCATCTTCCTCCATTGGCTATTGACAGGGAAAAAAAATTCTAAAGAGTGGCATCAGAAGTCCTAAAAGGAACTTCACTATATGGACTTACTTTTAGCTCTTTAGGGGCATCATACAGTCTTCATATTCATTTATTCATTCTAAAATGATGAAGGAGTACTGATTTGCGGCCGGACACAGCGTCAAGTGTGGTGTTTTGTTTATGCCTGGAAGGTTCTCCTTCAGACACATGAGTGGCTTGTTTTGACATTTTCTGCTTAAATGTCAGTTATTCATGATGCCTTCCATGACCACCTTATGTCAAATAATAGGTTTCCCTCCTTCTGACCATCCATGTCCCTTTTAATTTATTTTGCTTTATATAACTGGGACATAATGCTATCTTAGGTGACATGCATTTCACTTGTTCATGGATTAGTGCCTTTTTAATGCTAGAGTGAGAGCACTTTGAAGGCAGGCTTTTGATTTGCTCACTGATGAATCCCTATGTCTACAACATGGTCTGGAACATAGTACGCACTCAATATCTCTTCAGAAATTCATGGAATGAGCCCTAAAAATATAACTCAGCAGAGACATCCTGGGCTAGGATCTGACACAGGATAAACTTTGTCAGATGTCATAACAAAAGACAGTTCTTAAGGTGGAGGAGTAGGCTTGAGACCAGGTTTTGAAATAAACATTCTCTGTGATTTAAAAATTCACCATCATTTCCTCATGAGTGGAATGGGAGCAGACGCCTACCTCCAAGGTAAACGTCAAAGACAGTCGTAAAGGTAGACAGACTTCTGCCAGAGAGATGGTTGATTTTCTTCTTTTCTTTGATGCCATTTCTCTTCTTGGAAAAGAAA
The DNA here is from genome assembly GCA_004026705.1 of Nesogale talazaci. NCBI lineage: Eukaryota > Metazoa > Chordata > Mammalia > Afrosoricida > Tenrecidae > Nesogale > Nesogale talazaci. The sequence continues at coordinate 25,333 of PVJH01016950.1, read as the reverse complement.
CCAGACTTCCCTCCTCTTCTTCTCTTGGACCAGCGCAGGTTCTTTCATTTCTCTCCCTTGGATCCTGGGTTGCAATGTGGACTTCTCTGCTTGTTTCTAGCTTGGAATCAGGCCTTTTGTGGGTAGACGTGGAGACATTTCATTTTATTTTCATAATGGTTTCTTATTTTATTCTCTCTAATTTTATGTAGCATGTTCCCTCTTTGTTTTAATATGATAAATGGCCAGCAACTTCCCTGAACCCTGTGGAAAAGGTTTTTCTAGGCTACAGAGCAATTATTTAGTGAGTGGTGGATTCCGTTTATGTTGGCTCAGATAAAATTACTCATTATTTATCATGCCCTCTCTGACAGTAAACTCATCTCCTACCAAAGTGCTACTCTTTAATCAGAAGGGGTAGCTCTGCAGAATGGAGGAGCCCCACTCTGGATCTGCGGTCCTGTGACTTTCCCCACTTTGAGCTCCACGGAAAGGACAGCAGCGTATAGCCTACAGGGAGCAACACCAGCAGCAACAAGAATGGAAAGACCACTGAGAACCCTCCTGCCGTGCTGCTGTTGTCCACCCCTGGATCTCAAGTTACAATATCAAAAACAAATAAAAAGATTCATTAATGCCTTCAAAAAGGGAACAAAAGACATGATTAGAATGACATTTAAGGACCTGGTACTTGTGGACCATCCCACGACTCATTGCCATCCAGGCCATTCTGGTACAGAGTCACCCTCTAGGACAGGGTAGAACTGTCCATGTGGATTTTCAAGGCTATAAATCTTATGGGAGTAGAAAGCCTTATCTTTCTTCTGTGGAGCGTTGGGTGGTTTGGAACTATTAACTAGTGGTTAGCAACTCAACACATAACCAACTACACCGTAAGGGTTCCTCACCTGTCCCACAGTAGGTCAGAAAGTGTAAGCTTTGTACTGCCTTTCCATTGCTAAAGTTCAGACCTTGAGGATGATAGTCTCAAGCATTGGATCTTCTTCCCAAATGGAATGACTTTTCAGTAGAGGAAGGGGCTGTGGAATGGTTTCTAGTAATTTCACTATGAAGGGAAGTTCATCCATGTATCTCCCATTCAGCTTCAGTCCAAATTGAAATATAGAACAGTAGGAAACTGGAGAAGGGGGAAGTACTGGGCAGCCAGTCAGGGGCTCTGGTTCATACTGATTGTGTGACTTCATTTCTTAACTTTATTTAACTCCTTGAGCTCTTGTGTGTCAGATCTGTAAAATGGAATGCTCAACAATCTACTTAAATCAGTGGTTTGCTATCTCAGGCCTTTGAGGTCAGGGGTAGTTCTTAGGGTGCACAGTGAAGACAGCAGGTGAGGGCAATTTGTATGATTCCAATAGGCTGGGGAACTGGCCTTCAGATTCCACTGAATGGTATATTTGGAGGGCTGTCCCATGAAAGTAAAAGTATTTCCATTCACAGGGCCGATCGAGAACCAATAGGCAGGAGTGTCACAAGGATAGAAATGTACATCAAGTTGGAGATAAACTTCCTTAAAGCAAAATCGAACCACAAAACCAACAATGAAAAGACTGTCCCAGAGGAAGGGACTTTCCCCGGGGTGGAGCAACCTCCCTCACCACCCCCATCTCTTCCTGGCTGTCCAAGCAAAGACAAATGGCCGTCTGCAACAGAGGCACGCCTACCGTGGGTGGGACTCTGGGTGAGCCATTGCCAGCCATCTTCCTCTCAGAGGCTCTGTAGTCCTCTGTTCTTCTCCCTGGTCACTGGCATGAATCTTTTCCCCCAGTTCCTTCAGATGGCAGCACGTTTTAACTGCAAAGCAAACACACACACGCGCGCGCGCGCGTCAATGCCAGACTTATTAAGGGTCTCCCATGATGTGGAAGCAAATGGAACTCTTTAGTGACAGATCACATTCACAGCTTTGTTCCCCACCCTGAGTTGGACCCGGAACTCAAGGATTTCCAGTTCCGACAAGGAAGGGAAATCACCAACTTGATGTCCAGTTTGGGTCCATTTTGCACCCTTAAAAGGATAGTAAACCTTGTCAGGAAAAGATTTCGTGGATTTTTCAACAGGATTAGGATCTTATTGCTGCATATAACCTGAAGCTCCATGACTAGTGCCAGAGTTGGCCACCCTGTTATCCACAACATTTTGTTATTCTTGCATCTGTATTTGGCATCATTTATTATCAATCACTAAGCCCCCCAGCCACCCTGCCATTGAGTTGATTCTGACCCACAGTTGAGGTGACCACCTCAGGGGTAGCAACCCCTCTACATCACTCGGGTTCCTTAGTAAGTTCTTTTTTTTTTTTCTCTTGGTGAAACTTGGAATAAAATGAGATCACTTTACTTCATAGAGGCTGTCTCAAGACTTTATACGCTCATTTTTCCCACCCTTGGCCAATCTTTTGCCTCAGCATCTCCCAAATAATGAATTGAAGGGAGAATGTGCCCATTCTTGTCCTTAAAAAAAACATTTTTAATACAGATGGAAATTGGAACACCCTTTTTGTGTCCAGCTCATTCAGTTTGCGACTATTCCCATGACTTACCTTGTCATAGTGGACGATGAGTTCCTCGGGGTCAGAATGCATGGCTTTGTCACCCTGGCTTCAGTCTAGGACTACATGGAGGGGCAGAGGGAAGACACTCAGTGAATGGCCCTAGAATGAAGAATGGGAGTGATAATCATCCACTCTGGGGTCAACTCACATCTACTGTTAGTAACTGAAAAGTCTGCCATGCCCGATGGGTAGGCTTTTAAAAATTCTTTTTATTGTGTTTGAGGAAGGTTTATAGAACAGATCATCAATTTTACATTCAACGATTTTGTTTTCATACATAATGGTTTCAGCTCCTTGGTGACAGTGGATGGGTTGTTTTGTAAGGCATGGTTTAGGAAGCTTTCAATGCATCGGGGCCAACATTGGCTTCCAAGGATTCCTGAATGAGTAGGTGTCTGTTTCCCTGACCTCACTCTGACCACAGCACCTCTACTTTTAGCTTTTTTATACCTTAGAAGAAATTCTCCCTGTTTAAGCATCAGGGAAAGCAATGTGGTGCTACCTAAAACAGCTGGAAATAGAAATACCAGAAAGCGCAGCAATCCCTTCACTGCACATATTCCCCAACGAAGAAAGAAGCAAAGTGCAGACAGATGCTAGTCCAATGTGCATTGCAGCACAGTCCACAATTGCAAAAAACCTGAAACAGTCCAAATGCTCAACCTTCAAAGGACGGCTGAACAAACTCTGGTACAGACACACAGTGGGATACTGTGCATTCCTGAAATACAGTGCTGAAACCATGCAACACCTCACGCCATGGCTGGACTTGGACACCATTATGCTGAGTGAAGTTAGTCAATCACAAAAGGACACATATCGTCCGAGGCCACTCCTCTGGAGATAAACACTAAGATGCGAGCAGAAGTTTGCTCTCAGATCACAGAATCTTCTCACCTGGTCTTCCAAGTAATGAGATCGCAAGTTCCCATGAACCATATCACTTCCGCTATATTTACATCTTGAGAACCACTGAAACAGAGGGGACCACACCTCACCTGGAAGGGTTAGTTTCTCAAGATGAGGGAAAAGGGGAGAAGATCATTTAGTCAATGTCATACACCATTGGGCTGGATGAACAGACATCTCTACCGGAAATGTCTCAAATGGACTTCAACTGAAAAGACACGTCTAAGGAGTGATAAGTGAATTTTATTGTGTATTCAAGTTAAGACATGGGGAGGGAGCCATGTACATCTCAGAGAAGGCGATTGCACTTCCGTCAATAGAGAAACTGGTGGAGCAACCTCTTATTCACCTAAAAGACTGATATAGAACTCCAGGGGAGAATACATCCAGAACTGTGTTCTGAATTGGACACTTTTGATCCAGTCCTTGGTGACCTAGGGCACACTGTTATAAACTACTGGGTCCATTAGACTCTGTCCTTTCAAGGTATACAATATCCTTCATAGACCATATCAGAAGGATTTCAGGTGGGAACTCAATTAAGCACCCTTGGCTTTACTTCAAATTCACCTGTAGCAGATTTCAGTAAATAAATACTCCACTGGACTTAAGGGTATAGTTCCCTAGTGTGAGAAGAAGCATATGACTGCTATTCCAAGGTTATAGAACTGAAGGCCAGTAGACTCTGATTCTGATCTCTTGCTTTGAGGGCACTCAATGAATGGTGATCCAGGACTCCTATATATTTACTTTTTTTTTAAATAGACAGAACATGACTTTATTTTTTCATTGTTCCCCTCACAGGAGCAGGGAAGGGCTGTGATCCAGGAGCAGGTGCCCGGTCAGGAAGGGACTGCTCAGCTCTCCTTCTCCAGCTGGGCAGGCTCCAGGGTCACCTTTCTCCCTGGGCATCCAGAGATCCCATGGGAGACTCCTTGGGGGGTTAGAGATTGCTTTCTCCTGGTGGTCTCCCATTTCAGGAAGCTCAGACCCGTCTGGTTTCTGCTGTGCCTGCAGTGGGTGACTCCTGCAGGCAGGCAGCCTCAGGCCTAAGGGCTTAAGTTCACATCCTAGGAGAACAATTCCGGGGAGAATTCTGCAGAGCCATTGAACCAGGGAGCCTTCAGTGGGGTGAGCTTCCTGTCTGGAGTCTACGCACTGGATGATGGGTCCTTTGTCCAATTTCATTGGCTGTCTCCTGGGAGTCTGGCAGTGGATCAGGAGTCTGACTGGGAGTTGATTGCCCTGCTCTTGTATTTGTTGGGGGGACCAGAGGAGGGTCCCCAAAGCAGCAGTAGCCTCCTATCAGGCAGTAAGTCTCCCCATGCCAGGAAACGTGAGTTTCTACAGATCTGCTGTAGAGGACATAGTAGTGCCCGGGGGTCAAGAAGTGAGTGGAAACTACTCCAGCTGGTGCTGCTAGTCTTAGTGAGCAGAAGGAAGACATGGGTTGCTCGGAGCTGCCACAGAGAGCTGTTCAGGATACTCAGCGAGTGGAGACGGTTTGGCCGGGCCTGCTGAAGAACCACAGCCAGGACTCTCTGCCTCCCGTAGTAGAGTTTAAAGTGGGAACACCTGGTTTCTAGAAGGTAAAGCGAGCCAGCGAAAGTTCACAATCCATTTGAAGAGTGGATGAAACCTCAAGTGAATTCCTTCTCTGTATTTACTATTTTGACGTTCTCCTTACTTTCTTATAATATGTGTTCATCTGGCAGGAGTATTTCTGCCTCTGTGAAGGAGTGTTATTGGAAAATTTTCCTTATCTCCAACTCCCCTTGTTTGTATAAACAATGTTCAGTCACTTAAGTGTTTTATCTGTATAAGTCAATAATTCATGAATCTGAAAAGCTGGCCTATCCTTGTATGATTTCCGTTTCTCAACAGTATCACTGAGTAAATTAATGATACTATCAATAGGATTACCTTATGCTGCAGAGAGATGAATTCTACTGTTCTCTGTGATAGCATGGTAATAATGTCTCTAAAGTAAAGTAGAGACATTGTTGAAGCATAGGTTTATGGTTGGATTGGATTTGGGGGCTGCTATTAGTTCTAGTCCCAGGCTATGAACAATTTGTTCATTTTTTGAACAGTTAGTTCTTATGACATGGCCTGACTTGATACTTGCCCTTTTGAGGAGATCCCTGAAGATCTGTATGGTGACGAAACCAATGGATTCCCGGCTCTCAGAAAGCATAGCATCTGAGGGCTTAAAGACTTCTCTGCAGAGAAACAGCCACCTAAGTGATATTTCAAATAAGTTCCCCTGGAAGAAGCCTGTGATCTAGCCTTTGTATCCAAGGATTGTAAATAATAAAACCCAAGTAGAATGCAGGGAATGGAATCAGAGTTTAATTTCTGAACACTTGTTTTGCAGACGGCTTTGGTTGACAGTGGAAGCGCCCAACACATTTGTAAGTTCCCCACTTGGATTAAGTCTTGTCCAATGATCTCTGGAGAAAATGCAGGCATGTGAATAGTCTTGCTGTTAGACTGAGTACAGTGTAAAGTTAATTGTGGAAGATATAAATAGGTTAAAGTGAAACACCTATCATTGGATATCCTTTCTGAATAATTTTAAAGCTGTTTCAGTTTTTAATACTTTCTGGTTTCTTTTTGATTGAGGTTTTTCTTTTTTGTTTTGTCATCATTGTTGGTTTTGTTTGCATGTTTGCTTTCTGTTGATGTTTGTATGATTATCTGTATATGAAATCAGGGCAGGGAACTCTGTAGAGATAGTAAGTGGATTAATAATTATCTAGGGGCATGACAGGGGAGTCCAGGGACCCATGGGCACTAACAAGGAGTATGAGAAGAAACTATCCTAAAGTTAATTGTAGTGGTGATTGTGCAACTCTTCTTAGTATGGTTGAACAGTTAAATGGTGAGCTATGTGAATTAGAAAAAAAAATAATTTAAAAGGGACTCCAAGTAAACTTTTCTTTGAATGCGTTTTGAAAAGCAAGTAAGGCACACACTTATATAAAAGATGTGTGTGTGTGCAGCACTTGAAATAAGGGACAGTGTTCTCTGGTGTCTTCACTCAGGGTAACTTTCCATTAAAAGCTGCTCTTGTTTGAAGGGTTAGGTCGGCTACAATACAAGTTGTTCCCTTCAGGATCTGTCAAGACTAGCTGAGGATTTCGGTCATATGTATCAAGGAGGTGTTTTGTTTTTTTTTTGGTGGGGGGGGGCGGGTGGGGAGCTTACTAGGTGTTTTGTTCTTTTGCTCCTAAGAATTTTCAAGTTTACCATTAGTGGCATTACAGTGATCAACCCTTAATGATGTCAGACAATTAGCGGCATAAGACAACCACAGTTTTCTGAATTGTTGCAAAGCCCATCATGTCTGTAGAGAGATCTGGTTCACAAAAGACTTTACTTTAGTGCTGCCTCTGGTTGCTCGAGAAAATCCTTTGGAAATTCTGAGGAGCAAGACAAAGGTTGCTTGCTTTGTGAGCCATTTTCCGTAATCACAGGGGGGAGAGGATGGGCAGAGAGAGTTGCTCTCTTCTTTGCCAAGGGCTCCATGAAGAGAATTGGGTGCTGTAATGTATGGGTCCTAGACACCTGCGGGTGATTTCGCCTTCTGTGCTTAAGACAAAGGTCTACGTAAGGTACATGCAGAAAGAGGGTTGGGTGGGGCTTACTGAGAGGAGACTCTTGGGAGGTCAGCAGATGCTCAGATTTGGGCCAGAGAGTATGAAGTTGGCGGGTTTGGGATCTCAGGTGCCTGGTCCAGAAACAGAACCTTCTATGGGGTAGTTCGCAGTCATAGGTTTCCCAGTGGAATGTGGATGTTTTGTTGTTCCATTCTGGCCAGTTGGTTTCGCCTCATAGTGACCTTACGTCCAGTGGGAGGAAACACTACAAACCAGAACCAGGGCCATCCTCAGCAATCTTTCCCACTAGAGCTATTTTTTTCAGCTTCTGGGTCAGGCCACTATACCTTTTTTGCTGACCCTCTATTTTACCAAACTTGATTCCTTCTCGAAATAGTTAGTCCCGCCTGGTAACATGGCCCGCGTATGAAAGACAAAGTTTTACTACCCTTGCTTCTAAGACACGTTCTGGCTTCACGGCTCAAAACATGAGAAGCAGCAGCTGCAAATGCCTATTAATAATCAGAATGTAGACTATTCAGTCAGAGTCTAAATAGAATTCCCCTAGGTAGCACCTCTTGTTTTTCTGTCTGCCTTTCTATGTGAACTCAACCACTGGTAACTTTTGATATAGCCTGAGACTCTAATTTGCCATTTAATAATTTTCTAAAAATCACCAAATTCCTTAGGAACCAATAGGGAGAGTAGCCAACTATAAGAAGGTTCTTTACAAGTGCGCTTTATACCTTGCTACTGGGTGGGGATAGCATCTTTATAATTTATTTTATTTCATTATTGTTGAGATGATACATAGAACACACACCAAATCTGTGATTTCTACTTGTACAATTCAGTGTGGCGAGGAGGTTACATCCTTTGAATTGTGCAACACTATTAGCCGCCCTTTTTGCATTCTCTTCCCCCATTGATATAAAACTATTACCTCTTAAGGTTACTCTCTGATCATTCACATTGCACTTGCCAGTTTGACTCTGTGTAGGTAGACCTTTGAAGAGTGCAGCGTCCAAGGAAGCTACTCCTTACAAGTTAAGCTAAAGTATCGTTTGGTTTTGATTAGATTCGAGGGAGGGCTTTTGAGTTGAAGTTTCAAAAATTACCTCAAGGAAAGAGTCTAAGGGTTTATCAAGGCTCCATGGATCAGGATTTCATCAAAATGTGAAATTTTGTTGACCATATCTCCCCTTTAAAGTCAGGATTATTCAATGGAACCATTTATTCAAATGCTCTATAGTGGTTGCTGATACCAGTCACTTCTTCTGGCTTCATGACAAGGAAGGCAGACATTCATGGAACAATTATCCAGACGTTCTATTTATTCCTTCAATTTCCGACTCCGTTTTCTTATGGCTGTCGAGACGAATAGAGTCCTACTGTATCTTGGATGGCCACTTTTCAGCTTTCAAAACTGCAGACACCATACAGCCCACGAGGAGAACGTACAGAAGGCCTCAACAAAATAGCATGCCAGTAACTTGGAATGTCCCCTACAACCCGAACCTATACTCCTAACCAAATATTATGAGGTATATTTGGCTGTACATAAGTAGCCTCATCAGCTAGTCTTTCTTTTCCCTTTTTTTTGGGAGGGGGTCACTGTTATAACTTTATATAACAAAGAGCTTTCACCAAGTCTTCTTCTTATAGGGGTATCGCTTATTGACAATCATTATATTAAACAGATGTCCAGGCTTACCCACCATCTTCAGTACATTTTTTGTATCATCATAAACAAAAACAATGCTCCACATGCACTCACACCCTTTCCCATTCCCTCTTGTTCCAAGGAACCACTGATAACATTTGGACTTTTCATATTTTCCCATCTTTGCCTCTAAATGTGAATTCCTACAATAGGTATTTGTGGTTTGGTGATGAAGGGCATGGGTTTCTTGTGGATGCATCAGTTAGAAGAGACTCATCTCCATTGTTTTGCCTCCAGCCAGGTTCCTCTGGGAATTCTGACCATCTAAATAAGCCCTCTTCTTCCACCTGACATAGAATGTCATGTCTGGAAGTAGCAGCTGGTGTCAATGTGACTGTGAGGAGTAAAGAATTCCAAGTTTCCTTCTTTCCCACGGCTGTTCTGATAAGGAACAGAAGTAGCCACACAGTTCCATTTCCTTCCCACGGTAACACCATGGAGACTTTCACCTAGTGCCAAGTCGGCTGTTCTATCGTGGCACCTGTGACCCACAGAGCCACCTTTCTGTTATCAAGGCATCAAACAGGCTGATGGGTGACTTCTAAGTTCACAGACTTTTTGAAACCCACTAGTTAGACATGCAACGCTGCTGAGGACTCTCCTTTAGCAACAGACTGGACCCCAACTCTGTGCCCATTTACTCCCCAGACTATGCAGACGGAGACTCGCTGTCTTCCCTGTGGATTCTCTGCAGGCATTTAATTGTAGAAATTCAGTTTTCCAGCCGATGCTTTGCCTGACTGCTGCTAGATCTTGAAATCCCTTCAACGGGACAATGCTCTGCCCCCTGCTCTCTCCTCCACTGCCTCCAATGGTCAGACGGGAAATCCAAAGCCAACGTGCATTTTCTGAGAGAATACTACTGATTTTCATTCCAATTTGAAGTCTTTGTGTTTAACAATGGCAGTGTCTAGATGGGTCATTTCTGTTGCAGTGCGGGGAGAGGAGAGAGAAGACTATGTGTCCATCAAGGCCAGGAGAGTGGGGAGCACGGCACACAGAGGGAATGATCTTGTGGGAAGAACAGGAGCCCGGACAACATTGCACCTCCTTGGTTTGCCCACAGCTGGACTGAGGTGCAGTCAAGTTCTCCTTGCCCTTGGGCTCTTGATCATGTAGACGGCAGCCACATTATGAGTTGACCCGCATTGTTTGTTGCCTATGTTCATCGTTTCAAGCCCTTGGGTTGTCCTTGTAACTTAGAATGGTACATCTGTGAAATGTCCCCAGCATTCCCAGGGAGTTGTATTCCTCTATCTTCTGTACTTGGAGGAAACACCACACAGACCTCATGTTGTTATCAGCTCTGGCTCTGATTGTTTAAGAGCAGGCCACCCAACAAATGTACAAATGTGCTTAACATACAATGGATGGATTGTGATAAGAGTTGTATGAGCCCCCCAATAAAAGGATTTTTTAAAAAGGCAGCCCACCAAGGGCTTTGTGTCATTTCTTCAAAGGGTTACCAGTCATTTCCTACCCCTGTGTGGGGAGCTCACGAAACCAGTGTCCCTCTGAGATGAGCTGAGGTGAGTCTCTGGAGACCAGAGTGGAGCCAAACACTGGGGAGAGCCTGAAGACTGGAGACAGCCTTCCGGAACTAGGGTCGCCACTTGCAGGGAATGCAGAGAAGTATGTTCTTGGAGGGCTCCCAGAAGCTTGGTGGCCCCTGGTGTCTTCATATTGGGCTGCTACGCAGGTGGTCCCTCTGTCCAGAAGTACCAGTCTGGGTTTGCAAGGAAGCCAGAGCGCTGCCCTCCAGTTTGCTAACACACCATTGGCAGACCTCTTTTAGGGTTATTGGCTGCTTCACAAATTTCCATCCCTACTCACTGTTGAATTTCTTTGATGCATGGTGACCCCCTGGGTGTCAGACTAGAAGGGTACTTCCTTCTTCCCTCTGTGGTGTTTTAGAAATAGGCTGCTGGTGCTCTCTTCCAAGGTGCCTCACAGTGGACTTGAGCGACTGACTTTTGGGTAGCGCTGAGCATGTTAGAGGTTTGCATCAGAGTGACTTGTGAGCTTTTTAATAATGCAGATTCTCAGGGCCCACTCAAAACAAACCAAATAAGGACTTCCTGGGTTGCGTTGGGAGAAAACACACACACACACACACACGTACGTTTATTTCTCTATCTTTGAATTTCTATTTCTTTTGAAGTTCCCAGTGTGATTCGGGTGAGTGACTAATTTGGGAAGTTCAATGGCACTGAGCAGAGAGAGCTTATCCCAGAGGCCCTTGCAAGGAAGCACACTCACATGAGCCATCCACAAAGACATTCCCTGTGCAGCCCTCAGATGGAGGTGGGCTCTCCACAGAAGGGGGGGTCCAAGATTGGAGCTCCCAGGGTGAGGAAGACATAGGAGAACCCATTCATCCCCATCCTCCCTCAGGCTCAGTGGGACTGACTCCAGCCAGGGAACGCGTCGGGGGAGGCAGAGGTAGAGCATCACCCTCTGTTCTCAGCAGCATGTGACCCTGCCCTTTCTTATCAAAATCCACGTGAGTGTTTCCGGCTATTGGTCTCTGGAGGTGCAGTCAGAACCCTGGCTGGCCGGGAGGGGACTGGAGGAGACGGTTTGTATTGTGGGTTCAAGATCAGTGCTGTGATTCCCTCCCCGCCCCCCCCAGGGATAAATATTGTGCTCGGCAGCTTATATGAGGGAACAGGCTTCCTATGTGTACGAGTCCAGGAAGACAGTTAATAATACTTCGATACCTTGCCTTCCCGGCAGCATTTATTTGTCTAGCAGTGAGGCGGTGTGCTGTTCATACAGTACTGGTGTTAGGTTGACATTTGTAGTGACCTTTAAACTTTATGTTTCCTCCTGCCCACCCCCCATACCCCCACCTTGTACCGCCTGACGTTCCTGCTGGTGTGAGTTTGTGCTTTCTGTGACCTGGCCTCTTCCCAAGGTTGGCCGTCTTGGGTTTGAATTGGGTGGGTTCAGGCTTTTACCCTCTCTCCTTTGCTCAAGGGTCCCCGTGTCACTGTACCGTGCTTGTCTGGGGGCAGCACACCAGACGCTGTACATGTGGGGAGGACAGAGAGTTTTGCTTTTCTCTTTAAGTAAGAAAAGTACAAGAAAACACTCCCGGGATTCACATCTGCCCCAGGGTGCAGAGCTAGACCTCCTGCTCTGCCCTCCCCCTTTGGAGTCCTGGCCCTGGCCCAGCAGGAATGGGGAGCTGTGTCCTTGGGAATACTGGTGCCTGTCAAGTCCGGGAACGTTCTTGGCTCTGAGGCGTCTTCAAGTCCTGGGGGTATTTTCCTACGGGTGTAATTCTAGGGCTAGAGGAAAATTCCACTCAAAGGCAGAGTGAGACTTCTTTTCTTGATCATCCTGTGTTGGGACTCCACAGAGTGGTCTTTGGATTGGCACTGCATGGGTTTGGATTCAACTGCACGAAATCCTCCCAGATCTCCCGTTACTACCGCATCTAGACAGAGGGTATCCTGGGAACAGCTTAGGGCCTGACCTGTGCATCTTCGTAATTGATAGGTCTTTGAGGGCCTCAGGGTAAGGCTAGCTTGTAGTGGGGCACAAAGATACATACTACAGAGCAGGCTCTAGTTGGACCATAGGGCTTGCTGGGCACCTACCCACTTTCTCCTAACTGCTTGCTTGGTCCTGTTCGGATGCCTCTGGGCTGCATCCACTGGCATTCACTTTCTTTTTGTTCCTAGTGGGCAGAGAAGGGCAGGTGGCAGGTTTGGAGTCTCACTATGTTTGTGCTTATTCCCAATGGATGGATACCCCAATCCAAACCAAACCAAACTCAAGCCTAGCAGAATACGTCAAGCTAGCTAGACAGGCTGAATTCTACAGTGGGTTCATACCTCAGTCTCCAAGGATGTATTAATAGCTCTCCTTTTTAGCGCTCTCTCTCTCTCTCTTTCTCTCAGTCTCTCTCTCTCTTTCTCTCAGTCTCTCTCTCTCTCTCTCTTACTCTGAGTGTGTGTGTATTATTTCTCTCTTGCCATGCCCTGATGAAGGGAAAGGCATATCTCCTAGTTGATGTGTTAAAACACCTCTGCCCTCCTGCTATAACCACTCGTAGGCACCTGGGAAACAACATAGGAGTTGAATTGTATTGAGATAAAAAGTTTAAGCCAGTGGTAGATCATAGCTACCGAAGGGTATTGTGAGAAGGAAGGGTGGGGGGCAAGATTTCTGCCCCTGTTATTGTTAGAAGTGTACTTGGTTGGCTAGGGGTTATGGCTATGACTAGAAAGGGCATGTTTTTAATGTGATGGGGGTCTTTACCTCCTCCGTTGGGGCAGGCAGGCATGAATCTCAGAGCAGACCAAGGCACCTCAAAATGAGTCATGTGGGAATGGAAAATCAGTCTGTCCGGAGTATTTTATTGAAACAAGAATTGCCAACTTCTGTCTTTGGAAGTCTGTTTCAGGAAAGCATATGCACAGGTATGTGCATGAGTACATGTGTGTGTTTGTGTTTGTGTAGGGGACCAGGATATATGCGTCTTGTAAAAGATCTGCAAGGAAATCCTCATGACCTGTTTTATTCTTTACCTCTCTGTGAACCAAGAATTTGAGAACCACTTCCAGGTAGCCACACAGGACACCAGCTGTGACGTGCCAGAGACTAACAAGAACTTTGTGCAGAAGGTGACTGGGCAGTAGAAGGCAGGTGGAAAGTATGGGGAGACTTGGAATTGTGGGAGCTTGGAATGAGAAATAACTTGGAATCCATCTCCTGCAGTTCCTCTGTAGGTGCTATGGAGATAGTCTTTACGGTCAGCTTCAGTGTAGTAGGTCATGTCATCCTTAAGGTAGTGGTTCTCAACTTTCCTCTGCTGTGACTCTTTGATACAGTTCCTCATGTGGTGGTGACACCCCCAGCCATAAAATTACTTCATAACTGTCATTTTGCTACTGTTCTGAATCAGACGACCTCTATGAAAGGGTCATTTCACCCCCAAAGAGGTCATAACCCAGAGATGGAGAACCACTGCTTTAAGGGGCCAAGAAAGCATTTGAACCTGCATTGTCTACTTCTAGAGCATACTCTCAATTACTTACACCTGTAGAAACAAGACTGGGCTTTCAGCTTGGACCCTAAACTCTCCAGGTGAGTGAACCTCGGATCTGTAGGTATATAACAACAGCTTCGTGAACTTCAGCTCTTTCATTTGGGTTTGCTGCTGAGTCAAATGACTTCAGAATTGGCATGGTGCTGTGTTGAAAAAATAAAGATAAGGTCCCTGGAGGAAAATCTTGTAAAATCTTTCCTGAGAATGATAATGACCCTTTGAGATCTGGGTACCTTGCCTCTCTACTGAAAATCTTGTTCAAAGTTAGATTGTTAAGTCCATGGCCTGCTTCTTTATTTTCCTTTTATTGATATCGGGCAATTCATTTCAAATTTCACTCATCCAAAAGAAAAACAAAGAAAATTGCCCATCACTTTCTATAGGCACTGTGAAAAGTCTTACATGTGCAGAATGAAGAAGATGGTCTTTTATATTCTCAGATTATTACCATCATCTGAGAGAGACAACTAAACCAACCTGAAAAATTTTGCCTAATATTTCCCCCTCCTGCCCTTTCCTACAGAGCCTTATTTCCTACAAATGATTAAGATTTAGTGCTTCCATCATAATTTCTGATATGTTTTTCTTGCATTTTTCCTTGAATTACTGGAGCTAAATTCCTTGATGCAAGTAATTAATATGAATCATCATTTAAAAACTCAGGTCAGTTTAGGAATTACCAAGCTTGGAAAATGCCATCTTTAAGCTGTGTATTTCATTGTTGTGGAAGGAAAAATAGTGAGTCATTGGGGTTAGATTTAGACTGTTAAGAGTTAAAGAATCTCAGAGTTGGAAACACGGGCACACAAACCAAAACTAACTCATTGCTGTTCAGTCAGTTTTCCCTCATAGGGACTCTAGGTCAGAATAGAACTGCCTTAGAGGGGTTTTCGAGGCTGTCAATCTTCCTGAGAACTGTTGATCACCTCTCTCATGCAGGATGGTGTGTGGGTTTGAACCTCCAACCGTTTAGTTAGCAGCCAAATGCTCTAACCACTGTGCTCTTGGGGGCTCTTTAGAGTTGGAAGGCACGTGAACCCATTTCCCTAGTGATCTGCGGCTTGTATAGCATGAATCTGCCCCGTGTCAGTCACCCAGCCAGTGAGTCTTCCCTTCCAGACCACTGTACTTGGCTCCCACACCTATCTGAATTCTTCCAACTGTGATGATCCCTTTCCCTCCTTAGGTCCTTTATCTGCCCTCTGGCATTTAATGAAAGGCCTTTTAAACTTCACTGGCACTTCCTTGTATCTCTATTTTCACTCATAAGCAATTGTGAGATATGGTCACCTCAGTAGTTGACCTGACAGGTAAAAGGGAGGGTCTTACACATAGTTACCCCCGCCTGGAGGGCAAAGCCTACAGACAGTGGAACCTAACAGTATGTCAAGAAGCACCTCGGTTTGGGGCACTTGCATCCTTATGGCTGTCTTCCTCCATCCCCTCCCCTGACTTTCTTGGGAACCTGACTCCCAGGAGCCCTGGTGAGCTGCCCCTGACTGACCGGCCTGATGGGGATCGGGGATGTAGAGTTCTCAGCCTTTGTGCACAACACAGCCCATGTTGCCCCTGGCCATGGTCAGTCAGACTTGGTCCACGAAACTATGATTTAACAACCCGACAGAATCGGCTCTCAATTTATTTCACGGCACTGTGAGGTGGAACTTTCAGGATAACCTGATCTGGTAAGTTAGAAACTCCCCAAAGCCAAAGGGATGGGGAATTTCATGGACTTTAAGCCCCTGGACTACAGGGCAATTGGAAAGCGCGTTTTAAGAAGCTTTCCTCTCCCTCTCTAATTCCCCGTATTCATCACTTGAGCTGTGCTATTTGGGCTTAGCCTTTATGCTCAAAGAAGTCTTGCCTTTTAATCTTTTATCCAAGGGGATGGGGGTGAGGTGTGGGGTTAGCGAGATAGAAAATATCCTAAATAATGCCCGAGGTGGCGGATATCTTGGAAGATCATTAGTAGCGCTCAGATCCATAGCGGTGTTTTCACAGGATACTCATCTATGGGGTGGACTATTAAAGAGAAAAGTATTTGCTCTAGACAAGGAAGTACCCGGAGTTCAGCTGGGCATTCTGCTTCTGTCCTTTATGTTTTTGTCGGGTCTTCATGCCTGTTTGTGCCCCAGTTTCCACACTTTCTCCCAGAAAGATGGGAGCGTAAAATGAGGGCCCCCAAATGTGGACAACTCTATTGAGGGTCGTTATGTTTGGAATTGACTCAATTCACGAGGGCTCATTTTGCTGTGGTTGTTGTTGTTGTTGTTGTTTAATGAATGATAGCTGGGTACAGCTTCTCGCTCAGTAATACTCAATGCCTGGCAAAGAGGGGCTATTCTGTTAGCATTGACTTCTGCTGTGGCTATTGTCATTATGAGCCCATAACGCCCGGGCTCTTTGGGGGTCTGACTAGACTTCTTTGACCCGCAGGGCACCATCTCCCCTCTGGAGGTTCTCAGGTCTCTTCCTAAACCAACATTTTCCTCCAAGCAGGCATTCCTACACCCTTCTCCAGACTTCTGTGAAGGCAAGCTCTGGGCAAAAGTGGCTCCAACCCGAGCCCCGGAGGAGAGTGAGGATGTGCACTAGACTCTGCCACCTATCAGTTGATATTTGGCACCAGCTCTGTACCCCAGCAGCGCAGGCCAAGAGAGGAAATCCAAATTCACCATCTGACTTCCGCGCAACTTGGGACGAGCTGGAATCGACCCATTCTGGGGCGTGTGACAAAAGCCTGATTTCTACATTGCTTTGTCAGGTCAGAATGTACTGATAATGCTTGATGAGACAGAGCCAAGTCTGGGGGAGCGGATTGACCATTTCTGAACTTGAATGTCTTATTTACAATCTCAGGCAAGTTTCTGGAATGTCACCAACTGATTCCCCAAGGCATGGAAATAAAGTTCCCTGTGTGTGTGGATGGACCGAAGGGCTGGCTGGCGTGTTCTCTCAAGCTGTCTTTATCTGCCAGAACCCCCTCCCTCTCTTTGCCCCGAAAGAGACAGTGCCAAGACTCGGGTGGTTTGGCTTGGCTTGAGTTTAGATGCATTGATACTGAGCTGGCCTTGTTTGAAGCTCTCTTACTCTTTCCCATCGTCTGCAAACCTGCTCAGCACACTGTTGGTCTCACTGAGAAGTGGATGGGACACCACATCCCTGACCTCTTTCCTACTGAGTTTTATTCTGGAAGTTTTGGAAGGCTAGGCATTGTGTTGGGAAGGTTCTCAGAAACTCACCAGTGAGAATCCAGTGTTGTAACCATCAGAGACAATTAGCCATCAAATCCTAAGTAAAAAGAACAAAAAACAAATGGGTCATTTGATATTATCTTGGGATGTTTACTAAGACACTAACAACAACAAAATGGTATCTGTTTTCTTTGTTGTTGTTGTTTTTGTGTGTTTGTGGCATCACTGCCCTGGTTGGAGTAGAAAGCCCAGCCTTGCTCCTGGATTTGAACTGTCAACCCTGTGGGCTACAGCCCTGCACACAATCACTAGGCCATCAGGGCTCAGTCAGTATCTGTTTTCTTAAGTTGGCAAACCCATTGTTGAAATTCTTGGCTGTATCCATTTTTAAGGAATGGATTCTATTTTCTTCTCCAACCACTTCAGTTGTTGGACTTTTCCTTGTCTGCTCTTTCCCTCACCTTTCTGGCTACCTTGTGAGCCGCAGAGGAGGCTATGTGGCCTTGGGAGGGCTCTTAGAGAGGATGCAATGGTGGGACTTGTAATTCTGGCTCATGGTGTAGAATGGACCCGGGCTTCCCCCTCTGGAGCGCCCCACCCCACCCCCTGCAGGAGCCACTAGTGTTCTGTTTGCTTAGGCTAGAGCATGTAATCCTGTTGAGTGTGGGGTGATGTCCCTGGGTCAGACCCTTTGCACAGGATAGCCATGTGGAAGGAGAGGATGAATGGCTTGTGGGCCGAGGTGTTGGGTGGCCCCTGCGTGGTGGCAGCAGCACAGGCCCCCGCCATGTGTTGACTTTGTAGTGAGATCATTACCTTTTCTGGGTTGTTAAATGCAGCTTAATCTTCCTTAAGACAGGGCTGGACAATGATGCTTTTGTGACTTTAGAGAGTCACTAGACAGGTTCAAGGAGGCTGGGTTTCCCAAATTCCTCCAGGAGAAAATCAGGGGCCTGCCAGCAAGGCTGCAGCTGTGTAACACTTCTGTTCTCTCCGTATATGATCTATGTGGCTAGTGCCCCAGCTTGATGGGGATAGGAGGGCGTGAGGGGGGGGGGATGGAGCCCCCATAGCTGCTGAGTGCTGGGGAGTGCTGACCCCTGGATAGGGCTTAGCACTCTCCCCAAACCAGGAGTTCAAGGTGCTTCTCTGTTGGATGGCCCGGTGGCATTTATAAACTGTCTCAGCCAGGGCGTATGGGCTTCCTTTTGCAGCTAGGGTGAGTTGTGTGGTTGCCTTATCTTCTTCAGCAATCATAACCTTTCAATGGATGCTTTGGGGACAAGCAGTGGAAAAGAGAGAAAGAAAGTGGGGGGCAGGGGTGAGGAGAGGAAAGTTTGAAGGGGGCGGAGACTGAAAAAGTACAATGATCTAAATTACCCACTGCTTACGGTAGGAAGACTTTTCTAAGAAGAAAAGGCTTGACAGAAAAGGACTGGCAGGTGGAGCGGGTGGGATCTGTAAATATTTTTGGAGTCTGTGTGCCCATATGCAGCTTCTTCCTCTAAGGGTCGTCACTGGCATGACTGACCTTCTTTTATTAACTGCATGCATCTTTGCTATACTTTGTTGAACTTGAAAGCTATTCCTGCCTTTGATTTTTCTCTGTGGCTATATTTTCTTTTCTCTCACCTTGCCCTAGTAATCTCATAGAGAGAAAAGGAAATTACCACCCCCAAGGTTCTTCAGTACTCATTTGTACATCATGTTCTCTCTGTCTCTGTCTCCCTCAGTGTTCCTGTCTCTCTGACACACACACACACACACACACACACACACACACACGGGTCATCATCATTTCACTTTTGTTTCTCTAAGACCTAGCACAGTTCCTAGCACAATAGGTGCCCAATCAATGCTGGCCAAAGTGATGCCTACAAGGCATGATCCCTCACCAGACTGCCCTCTCAATTCCCCAGCCCTCCCACTCCTACCCATGAATTGTTTTCCTTGAGGTCCCAAAGATGTGCGACAGAGGAAGGGACAGTCAAGCAAAGAACCTAACCAAGCCTCTCACTTCTTGTTCCGCCACTGCCCTTGGCATCTGAAGCCACGTAGCCAGCTTCTAGGATCCTGCAGCTTCTCCATCCCCTATCTTATCAAGTGTAAAATGAAGCAGGTGAACTGGAGCAAGCCTACGAATCACTCAGTCTTTGTGATTCCCTGACTGTCATAGTGTTGAAATCACATATGACCTTTAGGATCAATAGCACTTGGTGTTTGGGGTTTGTCACTTTTTAACAATTTGTCCGTGTCTCGGGTGGTTATAAAATTAAATAAATATGTCACAATTCTATTTTTGAGTTCTATGAACATTTTTGTTGCTCCATATAGACCAAATTTTTAATCAAGATCCCCCCTCCCCCCAGTCAGTGGTGTCCCGCTTAAAATCTGGTCATGGTACGCAAGATCCTTTTCCTGGAGGATATCAGAGCCAGTATGACTATATCCTGAGGTATTGTGCTGCTCCCCCTCATCTCTGGGGCATGAGGGGAAATGAAGGAGCTGCTCAGAATGCAGAGAGTCCTCAGGCAGAGAGTTAGAAGCCACTCAGGGGCAGGCTGCTTCCAGCTGGGCAGGGCTAGGGAGAAGGGATCCCATTCCAAAGGGAGAGGTTTGTTTTCTTCTCTCTCTCCCTTCAAGAGAGAGAAAGGGCATAAGAGAAAAACAAGACCTGAACTTTCACTTCCTGATAAGAATTTCCTGGTATTTGCAACACGTAAAATAAACTTGTATTTTTTTAAGGCATTTTTGCTTCTTGGCCAAGATGACTTGGTTTGTGGAACAAATATAGTCCTTTGACTCCACTATGTAGATCAGATGGAACAAAAGAGCACAAAAGTTTCTTTCTTTCTAAAATATTTATTTACCTCATAGGGGAAGGAAAGAGAAGTCTGGGGGAAACGGAGAGGTAGGCTTGTCAAGAGCACTAAATCAAAAGCCCAGGGCTGTGTGGAACTTACCCAGGCAGAACGTTTTGTTTTTCTCCTACTGGGTCTCCCGAGAGGGGAAGGCCTATCTCAAATGATTGGCGTGATATTGGTGGAGAGAACTAGATAATCTTTGAGGGCAACTCAGAAGACTCATGAGCAATCGCCCACACAAACTTACCGGGAACTTTTTTCAGGCACCCCGAGGCAGGCAGAAATGCCAAGACGAGGCCCGACCTTCCAACAGCTTATATTCTAACTGGACAGAAGCCACTAACTGGTCAGAGAATGAGGACATGCAAATCAAGGTGGAATGTTCCAGCTACTTTGTCATCATGATAATTATATGTGACATCTTGGAAGCCTTCATGGTTTTCATATCCATGAGTGCATTTGATCCTAAGCAAATCCTCACCTGGAAGAAGCTCATTACCCTTCAAAAAGTATTGACTGGAGTCAGAATATCCACACATTGGGGGTTGGGACCTATCACATCACCACAGGAAACCTATGTTTTTCCCTCCATAAAGCTACTTTCCTTCACTCTGTTCTAATTCTAGCCGCCCCCCCCCCCAAATGGCTGTCAGTCTGTGGGGACTCACGGTTTCTCATAGTTGGATTGCATCCTGGGGTTTTTAATGACTGTGACTTGTCAGAAGATGATGTCTAGGCTTTTCTCCTAAGGTGCCCAAGTTCTAGCTCACCTTAGAAGGCACCAACATGTGACAAACTGACAGATGGTGGGGGGACCTTCATGTGTACCTAAAAAATAAGTTTCTATATTATAGTTACACCTGTTGGAAGGATAACATATTATGACTAAGAATTGGCTCGATGGCAAGGAGTCTGGTTTTATGTGTACCTTTATAAGGAAACCTTCTGTTAGCCCTCGCCTCTATAGAAGAAAGACATTTTTATTAGCTTTTATTTTTAAATGAAGGACCTGAGACCCCGAGTTCAAAATGACCTGTCCCAGGTCATGAGACCATCTAGGTCAATGGTTCTCAACTTTCCTAATGCCATGACCCTTTCATACCATTTCTCATGTTGTGGTCACCCCAAAACCATAAAATTATTTCTGTTTTTACTTCATAACTATAATGTTGTTATTGTTGTGAATCAGGCGGCCCCTGTGAAAGGGTTGTTCGACCCTCACAGGGGTCACAACCCACACATAGGATGAGAACCAATGGGTTAAGAGTTGAGTTTAAGGTGGGGTCATGGGTCAAAACTTAGCATTTTTATTTCCAATGTCTTAGTACCACCAACTGTGTGCCTTAGGCCTTGGCTAAATGGTTCATCCTACTTATACTGTCCACCTCTCTGTGTGCCTTAGGTCGTTATGTGCGTTAGTGGGAGGACTTTGTCTAAACTGCCTCAGTGGCTTCAGTTACCTGGGTATTAGCACACTGCTGACTTGGTTCTGGGTGTCCCTGAGATGAAGAATGAAGAGTTGGACTCTTTTCTAACTTTAAAAATTGTGTTTTGAAATATATGAGGAAACTGGGGGAAGTTTGTGGGAAAATCCCATTATCTTTTCACTCCATGTTTGCATCTACTTTTCGGAGAGCTTTCATATGAATGGAGGGCAGCATCCATCACTGGATGATTTCGCAAAGATAGACAATGGAGGATAGGTATGTCCACTCATAGGTTGCTGATTGTAGTCATCGATTGGACTGCGTAGCTTGCATTAAATATTTTTAATAGCTTAGCTATCTTTTTCAATGAAAAAAATTAATTGACTTTTACACCTTTCATTGCAGGGTTTGCTTACTGATTTTTATGACTTTTTCTGGCTAGTCTCAGAGAGACCCTGTAGGACAGATACGGACCCTAATGGCCTTTTAAGAACTACCCCTGTGTGTTTCTGAGCCCCTACTCTTTCTACAACGCCTCGTCTTTCTCCTGCAGAGCGGCTGTGGTTTCACTCTGCAGACCTGTGGTTGGTCAGTGAGTCACCACAATGTCATCAGGGCGCCTTTCGGGTCACATGAGTGAAAATGGACTCCATGACAATGAACTTGCTTGTTGGTTTTCTGGCCACTCTTGGTTTTCTCTCTTCATACATGCCTGGCTTGGTCTTTCTTTAGGGTTTTCAGTTGCTTTTATCTCTGACTGGGACTTCATTCTGTTCCCTGCCTTCACATGACATTCTTCTTCTTGTGGGTACCATTTGGCTCACATTCCCCTTCCCCAGAGAGACCTTCACAGATGCCATCAGTGAAGATCCTCATAGGCCACTGACTACACTACACAGGTTTCTATTGTTTTCACTCTAGTCTCCACCGCCATCTGAATTGCATACATGATTTGTCTCCATGGGCATTGCCTAGAATTTAGACTCCAGTAGAGCTACGGTTTGGGGACTTTAGGTTCTATCCCAAGCACTCGGAACCCGCTTCACTCGTAACAGGAGCCAAAATATTTGCTGACTAAAATAAATATTACCCTGAGAAATGTAATGACTCGTTTGAGATCACATGGTTCGTGAGTGACTATACTAAGGCCAAAACGCTGGCTCCCTCTCCGACTTTCCTGTTCTTTCCACTGGTTATTACAATGCCAGATTTTGTGTTTATTTATACCTAGGAGTTCCGATGGCTAACTGATAAGTGTTTAGAATGATTGAGAGACATTCGTAGGAAACTGAATGCAATTCTTAAGGGAAATGAGGACATTCCTGAGGTTCACACTGTTCAGCTTATGATAACCAAAGTTCATAACTGATGTACTTTGTGTGCTCAACATTAATCATCCCTTATTTATTCAGTTCATTTTTTTTAAAAAGAAGCTCATTTCATGAGCACTTTCAATATTTCCGCACTGATGACATTTGGGTTTAACTTATAAACACACCATCCTGCCCACACACTGACAAGGGAACACAGACAATGAAGGACATAGGGGTTAGGTTCCTGGTCAAGCTGCTCTGGGGTTTTCCCTCAGCTGCAAGCTCAAAAGGTTTATGTTTTGAGGGTGTTGCATATGTCAAGTCACTAGGGGACATTGTGACTCCTTCAAGAATATGTTCCAGAGGTTACATCCCCAGTGTTTCCTTAGATGGTCCAATGTTCCATGGAAACATCCAATCTGAAGCGCTCCCTTCATTGCAACTTTTAGAGTGGATCAAGCCACAGTGCACAGACACACTGATACCCCCGGCTGCCACAGTGGGCGTGGGCTCCCATATACCAACAGTGACAGGACTGGCACTGGCGTAGGACTGGGTAGTGTTTCCCACCAAGGGTTCCTATGAATGAGAACCCCTTTGACGTCATTGACCAACAACAGCAGCAGACATGGATGCCACCGCAAGAACTTCATGTGCTAGTTTTATTTTTCCATGTGGTGCGAATTACCTCTCGTTTGCCTTTGTTGCTTTTCTGAATGCACAGTGCATGCCTTCTGGAACAGATGTTTCGCGTGCTGGTGAATAAAGCTATGACCAGGCACTTTCATCCTTTCTAATGCTGTGATCCTTTAATACAGTTCCTCCTGTGGTGGTTACCCCCCCCAATCGTAAAATTATTTTTAGTGTTATGTCCTAACTATAATTTTATTACTGTTATGAATCTGGTGACCCTTGTGAAAGGACTGTCTGCCCCACAAAGAGGTCATGTCCCGTAGGTGGAGAAGCACTGCACTAGACTGTATCTCTTAGCTCCACCATAGATTTTTCAGGGATTCCACTGAGGAGACTCATAAAAATGCTCATTTGTTCTACGCTTTATGTGTTGGGATGCTAACCTCAAGGAAGGCAGTTCAAATGCATGGCTCCCACTTGAAAACCCAATAGGGGCACTTCTATGTTGTCCATGAGGGTGTTGTTTTAAGGAAAAAGAGATCCCAATCTCAACTATGACTTGAGAACTTTTATGAAGTGTTGTTACTAGGGAGAAAGACACCGTGAAGGTAGAGAGGCATCATCCAGATGAGGGAGGCCATTAGTATGAGGTCAAAATGGTATAGGAGGATTTACAGTCAGGGTGCTAATTAAACAAGACATGGGACAAAGGAGGTTGTCACCACTTCATGATTGGTGGCCTATCAATATATCACAGCTACTGGTACGACTAAAGAAGTGGGAAGGTGACCAGGATTGGGACATGTACCTTGCTATATAGAAGAGTTTACAAGTTTCAAGCCTTTGGGCCAGGCAGCCAGGGAGGGATGACTGCTAGGACATGACTCATGCCTTTACGACCCCGTGACTACGCCAGTGTTGTGATCTGCATCAATGATACACTCAGAAAGACTGCCCCTGTATGGGCTGGCTGCAGAAGCGAGGAGGTAATCCACCTTCCAATACATTCTGTCTAAGAGCGTGATTAGCTTCATCCATAGTTAATGATCAGAAGGAATTCTATGGAGGCTTAATGTACTTGGGGGGCTTAACACATGGACTTTGATCTATCACTGATAGCCATAACCTTCCCCAAAGTGGGATGCTCAAAATTTAAGCCCCTGGTACAGTTGTTCTGAGTCAGAATCAACTGCAGAACAGAGAAATCAGTGAGATACCCATAGACACCTTTTCTCTGTTGGGTTCATCCCTCAGAAGTGCATTATTTGTCTAGCTACTGGTTTATATTTTTCCTGTTTATGGACTCAGCAAAAACAATGCACACTCTAAAAGTGAGACTTTAGGGTTCTGATATTGGGAAGAACTCAAGAGTTATATTTTAGACAATTTACCACTCTCTGAATGTGAGCACCTGATTTTAGGATTTTCTGATCTTTTTTTCTATTTCCTCTCCTTGAATTGTCCCCCTTACCGTGGTGCCCCTTCATCACTCGCTGTGTACTTTTCTACCATCCTCAGACAGAAGTCACTAAATGCTGTCCGAAATGTCAGAGTTGTTTTGGGAAAGCTGGTCCTTTATGAGTGCTAGGGCTTGGATTCTGTTCACTTCCAACACCAAATATGCATCGTAATACTCATCCCTATGTCTATGTGTGAATGCAGTCTTTGGGGTGGTGATGGTGCATCTTTGTTATGTTAATGAACATATTATTCCATAACGTGTGACGTAAACTTTATCAGTTCTGAGTGGTATAGAGAGCACTATAGTGATAGAACGTGTCTTCTTCTCACTCTCTTCGAGGGAGAACTGCCCCTGTGTGTTTGCAAGGTCTATTAACTCTGTATTGGAGTAGGAAGCCTTTCTTTCTCACAGGGAGCAGCTGGTGGTTTCAAACTATTCATCTTTCGGATCACAACCAACCCCTAACCACTATGCCACCAGGACACCATCAGAGCAGTTTACACCAAGAAAAACACCCATAAGGGGGAGGACTGACACTATCTGATGAGGCCAGAAACTCCAAAATCTCTGTCTTCCAAAGACTAGCACAAAAAAGG
>PVJH01016949.1:0-49163 GCA_004026705.1 Nesogale talazaci | reverse complement strand
TTATTCTACTTCCCTTGGACATTAGTATGACAGGTGATCCTCGACTACAATTAATGTTTTTTAATGTATCCTTCAGCACAAACTTGGTCATCCTTTAGTTCCACTATGAATGTGCTCAGATATTAATGGTTGCCTGTTTCAGTGTCCATATTATCAATACATTGTTCTGTTTCTTAGTTTGCATTTTGGGCACTGATTCTCTGTCTGTAATCACATTCTCTTAACATGAAAACTAGACCCTCTATGTTGAGGATATTATCAGATGGTGAAAAGTATAGGACTCTTTACTCATGTTGGGTTCATCAATCAGTTGCTTCTTTATTCTATCACACACCTTTTGATATGTGTTTGTTGTCTTATTAATGAAAATATCTTTGCAGTGGAAATTTAAAGAAGGCTATCCTGACAGCTCTACTTGCAAGTAAATGTATTCTTGTAACATAGGCACTGCAGAAAATAGATAGGAAACTAGGAAACAAGAAGATCCCATGGAGAAACATCAGGGTCATATGGTCACAGTTCAAGATCTCACCCTCCTGCTGCTATTTGGTTTCTGAGTTATAACCATCAAAACTGGGACATAATAAGTTCATCTTTAAAACAGCTGCATAATTTTTAATTCAAAAGAAACGTTATAACTTAGTCAACTTTGAGAGTAGGATCAGTTGCGCTCCTTTTTTAAAAATCGTTTTATTGTCATGTAATTCACATATCACATCATTAGGTAGCTCCATAATATTCTAAAGAGATAAAATAATCCTCTCAACCCATTTTAGATGTTTTCTTCTTCCTTATATTAATTGCTATCAACTGCACATTTCCTGCTAACTTCCGATGCAATACTCCTAAGAAACCATTAATTCAGTTCTGTCTCCACAGAAGTCATCAAGAGGTAACATACAAAACAAAGACAAAAATCAACAAGAATACGAAAGTAATATGGAGAAAAACATCAATCAAAAGAAACCAAACCAAAAGAAAAGGAAACAGAAAATATTTTTTAAAAGGTTCAAGCTGGAGAACCAATGTTAGGATGATAAATTTTAATCTGCTTGCATCTGCAGTAAACCCTGACCAAATGCATGAATCACCTATTGCCAATGTCGGCAGTTTGAACTCCCCAGTCTCCTGAGGTTGACTCTGTGTCAGAATGCACTCAAAGGCAGTGATGTCTTTGCAGAGTTTTGACTCTGTTGCACTCTCCAGTATCCACACCTCCCTTGTCTTTATTCTCTAACAACTGCCACTTGGCACTCATCCCCTGGGTTTCCAAAACCCTGCGTTTATGTGTCTTAAAATAAGGCAGCTTCCAACATCTTTTTTGCTGACATTACCAGAATATTCTTCAAGAATGCTGGTGCTCCTGTCAAGAACTTGTTTTGTAGGGTTTCCATGTATAATGTCTCTACCATTCACTCCATGTGTGGTTTTTGGAATCTAACCTCATAAATTCACTCTAAAATGCCAACCCCTCCCCCCACAAGGCTTGAGTTTAGTGTAGTTTAATGTTTAGTGTTTTGAAATTTTGAAACAGTGAGCCAGCGCACTATCCTTCAGACCATTGGAGGGCTTGAATTTGGTTACAAACAAAACAAAACTATGAACAGTGAACAAATTCACTGTGAGCCCAGGTTGCTGAGCAGGACAGCAGTGGTGGCATGAATACACAGTGGGCTGGATGAATGTCCTTGGTGGGCCACATGTGGCCCTTGGGCTGTAGATTGAATACTCCTGTTTCAGACTATATAAAGGCAAGACTGTTTGTTTTACTTGATATTGTGTTATCCACCATATATTCTATGCTTCACATAGAACTTTGAGTCTCTCAGTGGAAACCTTGAATGAAAAATCTGTGGTTAGGGGACCCACCCCTATGAACTTAGACTTATCCAACTTTATGTTTCTTGCAGCAGTCTGTTATATCCTTATTAGCCATTTTTGTATATATTCTCCAGTGTCTGTTTCTATATCAGGAATATGTAGCAGTTCATTCAGAGTGCAGTATCCCTATTCCTATGTCACCTTTGGCCCTTTCTGGAACTTAGTGCCTGGTGTCATAGTGGTTACTTGCTGAGCTGCCAACTGTCAGGTCAGCAGTTTGAAATTCACAAACACTTCATCAGAGAAAGTCTATGCAATCTACTCCACAAAGAGTAGCAGTCTCAGAAACTCGTACGGTTGTTTCTGCTAAAGTGTCTAACAGGTTCATTAAAAATCAACATAGATTGATGTCAGTGAGCGTCTGTGTTTATAGGTCTAGATGTGAGAATGAGCGCAAAAGGTAGTTCTTAAACACACTCAGTAATGTCATGGAAAACATCTACCTCATGTAGACTGACCCAGGCATCATAAGAATCATCACACATGCCAAAGTCGATCTCAACCGTAGGAGATAAGAGGGCTGGATCTATTGGTAGGTGTGTCGCAGTGGAATTTAAAGATGCATTGTACCCAGATCCCTAGTTTTCTGCCTATCTGTCCCCATCCCGAGTTTCCAGATCCCATTTCTTCCCAATCACTGGCCTCGCTTTCAGTGTAGAAATCTTTTGAAATTGAGATTACAGTTGACATAGAAAGTAGGCCACTTTTACTGTATCACGCCCTCTCCACTTCGTGTATGAGTTGCATGAGTGGGCTAGGTTGCTTTACAGTCGGTGCCCCAGAGATGCAGAAGTCCACAGGGGTGAGACCTTGTGAGTCCCAGTGAGGAGAGTTGTGGGGAGTTCAGTTTGACTGGTGGGTACCTCCCAGTGCAGCGATGGAGCTGTAGTGGCCTCACTGTGCTCTAAGATGTTATGGCTGGTGTGAGATGGGGCACTCACAGAACTCTGTGATTGAACTCCAGGAATGCGGGGCGGGTCTAGATTTGAGGACAGCTGTACTGTGCCTCAGGGATCAACTCTGCACTGCTCCACTTGAAGAGCCCCAGGCTGTGCCTATCCTAAGACCAGGGTGATGGGCACTTGCCAGTCACTGGCCATCCTCCACAAACACCTGCATCTCCCACTGAGATGGAGGCTGGGAGGGGAGCGGGCTGCTAGAAGCAGCAGTGCAGGGAAATAATGGGCCGGAAGTGTGGACACCACTCCATGTGGACAGGGAGAGACAGGGGCTGTACTGCAATCCGTACCCTGGAAGTGGCAGGCACTATGCCTTGTTGACACAGCAGACAACACTGAGCTGAGGTGGAGGAAACCCAGGTACTGGTTCTTGGTGACCACAAACGCAGGTGATCAGACTTGCTGCAGAATAGGCCCTGGGACCTTGAGTGGGTGCTGGGAAGTACTAGGGCTGTAGAAAGAGTTGCAGTCCGTCCCCATGGAGAGACTGGGACTTTAGGAGAAGGGCACAGCTCCCCTGGGTGGGAGCCCTGTGTGAACAGTTGCTGTGTGGTAGGCAGGTCACACTTTTGCAGTGCTCAGTCGCACAGTTCTCCAGTTCCTGCAGTGGAAACCAGACCAAGAGGGTGGGAGTGATCCACTGGCATGTGGCCAGTGAGATGCACAAATGTCCCACAGCTGGCAGGAAATCCTTGGTAGATTGACCCAGATCTCAAGGGCTTGAAACGAAACAGATACAGGGCAAGGCCACCTCTGAGATAGGGAGGGCACCTGGATTTTTGCAAAGACTTTTCTCCTCACCAAAACCCCATCCCTTCAACTCCTGAATACCAATCTCTCTCTACCAAAGTTTCTTTATCCATTCTTCCACAGTTGGACAATTGGGCTGCTTCCAATTTCTAGCTATTGTGAACTGTGCTGCCATGACCATGGGAGAGCACACCTATACCTCAGTTGTGTCTCATTCCTTTAGGGTTTATGCATAATAGTGGTCGTGCTGGATGCTGAGATTATTCAATTTCCAATAGCCATCTCAGAAACTCACAGGGGAACTTCCACATTGACCAATAGGATTACTGTGAGTCAGCATGAAGTCAGTGGCAATGTGTGAGAGAGACAGAGAGAGAGAGAGAGAGAGAGAGAGAGAGAGAGAAAGAAAGAGAGAGAGAGATGAATATTTATAAACCCATTTCTTAAATACTCAAACATTTGAACTGTACTTTCATACCTAATAGTTAATTTACATTTTCTGAGACCATTGATAGAGAGAGAAATCTTTGGTTAACTAAAAATAAAAGATTGATTTCCACCAGAAAAATTATTATGGGTTCGCATTTATAATATATGTAATGGAGAGGAGTGCCAAAGTAAGGAGAGAATGTTTAATAACATGAAATTGACCTCACAGGGCTAGAGAATTAACAATAAACGGTCCTGGGATAAAAGCCACAATAAATGTATTGGGCTAATGAGGACCTTTGGATATTGAGCCTCCAGGGAGACAGAGACTGTCACTACCATGCGTATGGCATGGCACTTAAAATCCTCTTTCCCTGTAAGGAGGGACAATACATGATCATATAGCCAGGGATGATCTTTTGTGCCCAGGAATGCAGTGTTCCACAAATAGACTATGTCTTTCCTGAGGATAGTCCTTCTATTGTCTACATCCTGGATAGATGTCAGTCATTAATCCTTGAAGATGCCAGCCAGGTAACCTAAAGTGAATCAGTTTCTCTTGCATGAAGGGCAGGTGTTTGGCTGCAGAAAAAATCCAAGAACACATGCCTGTATATAAACTAAGTGCAGGATAAAATTGGGGCTAGAACTTTCATGGGAAACATTTTTCTGTCTTGTAATTTTCTGGTCAAGTTTCTTTGTCTCTTTACATGACTGCCAAAAAGCCACCAGTCCTTTGCAGCTCTTCCCCTGTCCCTAAAATCAAGAAGATTTTACAGTTGAGCAACAGCCAAACCTTCCTAAGATGTTGACGAGCGTTACAAAGTTCGGTGATGTTTGCTAGAATTCTGCACTTGCCGAGATAGATTGAGACAGTGACGGACACAACAGTCAAGACAAGAGTGATGAGTAGGATGATCCAGGACTGTACAGAGTGTCCTTCTGGTGTGCGTGAGTCATTGTGAGTCCAACTTGATATGATGACATGAATAAACAAATTGGTTTTGGTGGATAAGACTTGTCATCTTCTTCTAACCCTCTTCATTCTTGGCACATCTTTGTATTACCACGAACATGTGACTCTGATCTTGAATGACACAGTGTCCAAACTGGGGGAATTAGGAAACGACCCAGTTTTATCATGCTATCCTTTTAATAGCTACATGTTTTGAATAAATACAATTATAGATGTTGAAATAATAATAGAACTATACATTTTAGTCCCTTTATAATTAGATGCATATTTTTCTCTCTAAAAGAATAGAAAGTCAAACACACAGGCAGACTTTTTTCATACCCTTCATTCTTCTATTCCTTTCCACAAGAGATAGTCTGTGTCCAGCGGTCCTCCTGCTAGTGAAATTTTAAGACGCACACATCTAATTGTATTTTTACTTCTTCTGTTCCTCAGAGGCATCAACAATGTAGCACTCAGAAACCAAACAGTCATGACAGAGTTCATTCTCCTGGGACTGACAGACGATCCTGAACTGCAGCCCATCGTTTTTAGCCTGTTCCTGATGCTGTACCTGGTCACTGTCCTTGGAAACCTGCTCCTGGTCCTGACTGTCATCTCTGACTCCCACCTGCACACACCCATGTACTTCTTTCTCTCCCATCTGTCCTTCACTGACCTCTGTTTAAGCACATGCACCATCCCAAAGATGCTGTTGAACATCCTCACACAGAGTCACACTATAAGCTTTACAAGCTGCCTCAACCAGATTTTCTTTGTCCTGGTCTTTTGTACTTTTGAAAATTTTCTTCTAGGAGCAATGGCCTATGACCGCTATGTGGCCATTTGCTACCCACTCAGGTACACAGTCATCATGAATCCCTGTTTCTGTGGCCTGCTGATTCTGATTTCCATGCTAACTAGTATAATGTTTGCCCTGGTGCATAGTCTGATGATTTTGCATCTGTCTTTCTGCACAGACCTGAAAATCCCTCAGTTTTTCTGTGAACTTGCTCAGCTCCTCAAGATTGCCTGCTCCAGTACCCTCATGAATAACATTATCCTATACTTTCTCACTTCCATTTTTGGAGGTGTTCCTCTGCTTGGGATCGTATACTCTTATTCTCAAATTGTCTCTGCTGTTTTGAGGATACCATCATCTAGTGGGAAGTATAAAGTTTTCTCCACCTGTGGATCTCACCTGTCCGTTGTTTCTCTGTTCTATGGAACAGGTATGGGTGTGTATACAAGCTCTTTATTTACAGAGTCTTCCAGAAAAACGGCAGTCGCCTCAGTGATGTACATTGTACTGCCCCAAATGATGAATCCTTTTATCTACAGTCTGAGGAACAAGGACATCAAGGTAAGCTTCAGAAAACTCCTTGTTAGGAAACATTCTTTGTAATAATTGTATCATCTCTGGAAATTTATTCATCAACATTATTCACACTCTGGTTGATTTCATCTAGTCATATAATATTTTCATACTTGTTCAAGATAAAGTAGGTTATTTCAACATCTTCAGTGATGAATCCTTTGGGAGTAATACTTGTGACATTTTCAGACATTTATTTGCAAAAAATATAAAATAACTGTCATGTCTTTGAAGGAAATTTGGAGACTTTACCCAGACTTCATCCTAGGACTAATTTTCCTCATTCTCTCTAGATAATTATTTCATCTAGAACCAGAATACTACAGAGAGGTTTTAATACCTACAGAAAGAAAACATTGTCTTTCTCAAGCTTATTTTAGTAATGTTTTCAACAGAGATTGCAGAAGGCATATGCCCGGTAGAATAAATGTTTGTTCCCAATATCCTCTTTCCACCTCCTACCTTTTGTAACCTTTTAATATCACTAATATGATAAAGCATAGCTATTACATGTATTGCATGAAGGTTCTTTTCAGCATTATTTACCTGATGGGTATTGCTTGGTATTAGTGTTATTATAGTCTGAGGTTTGTAATCATGATATAAAACAGGATATCTATAAGTTCTTATAAGAACACTGATTTTCCTTTTTAACTTTCAGCCAATAATTCACTATAAAAGTTTACTTAAGGAAGGTTAAATGCCAGTTTTCATAGAGGAATTAAATTGAGCATCTCACTAGAGAACAGGTATCCTAGATATATTCAGGCACTCCTGGCCACAGTAGTTGGTTATATTTCAATTTATTTTAGTCTTCCCAAGAACAAATATATTATAACCTCTTAGTATGTATACATTACATACTGCCATGGGATTTATTCTAAATCTTAATGACTTTCTGTAACCAAAGGAAAGGACTCATTCCCGGTGCCTTTGAGTCAATGATGTCTCTGAGTACCCTCCCTGTGAGTTTCTGAGATTTAACTGTTTATGGGAATAGAAAGCCCATTCTTTCTCCTTCAGAACTACTAGTTCTCCTGCAGAGAACCATTAACCATGGGTTGAAGTGCATTGTGTAGCCGCTAAACCACCAAGGCTCCTCTAATGACCTTATATAAAATTTTGAAGTCTGCAAATGCTTATGGGAGCACCTAGACTCATCTTTCTTCCCCTCAACATCTGGTCTGTTTGAACCCCAGAAAATGCTTGCAGTTACCAGTCCAGTGCTTAACTTATAGTGCCACCAGGTGAACATCCATGGGACCATCATTTTCAATAAGTTCCTTTTGAGATCCTCACATACTCATGTCTGAGAAAGATGCCTTTCCTGTGGGAAGACTGGAAAAACTGCTATAGACTATAAATATGAGAAGCCCTCTCTCAGTTTTACACACAAAAGAATTATATATAAGCTGATGTACATACTTGTCTGTGCTTCTTTAAGAACAGCAACATAAGATAAAATATAAATTCATCACCAGTTTATGAAATAAAACATCAACAACATAGCATGGAATTGAACTGCCCATCAATCTCATCACATCTGTGGCCTCCAATACAGATGACTAGCCTGAATTCTGTTTTGATTATTTCTTTGATGCTTTTTATTCATTGAATCTTATGCAACCACTAGGATTTATGAGCACAGTCATATTTTCATAAAATGTAACTGCCTCATTGTATCACCCCGGAGAAGTCCTAGTCCTGGTGGAATAGAGTTAAGCAATAGGCTGCTAAATGAAAGGTCAACAGGCCAAAATCCAGATGCTCTGTGGGAGAAAGATAAAACTTTCTATTCCTAAAAAGATTTACAGTCTTAGAAACTCACAGGGGTAGTTTGACCTAATTCAATTGGGTAGTCATGAAATGACACAATGTAAATGACACAAAAGTACCTTTTATCACACTTCTTTGTATTCTCTACAATGTACTTAACAAATTGGCGGCTTTCATAGCTGGTAATAAAGTCTTATTATTTATTGTTTTGGGGAAAATACACCTAACAAATTAGCCTCACCAAAAAGTGATAACTATACTTAAACAACATTAATTGCGTTATCTATGTTGCACAGCCTTTACCACTATCTAGCTCCTGAAATATTTCATCCCCCCAAAAGGAATGCCATACCTGGAGTCTCTCCCTTGTCTCCTCTAGCCCCCAAATCATTCACTTCCCCCCTGTCTTTGTAGATTGTCCAAAATGAGTTTCTGTATTAATAAAATTATGTAGGATGTGGACTTTTGTGTTTGGCTTCTTTTACTTAGGTTATTTTCAAGACTCATACACATGCAAAAACACATTGACATTTAGTGGAGGAGAGTGAACTACCTATGTACACCAGAATATATATATAGACATATATATGTATATATAGACATATATATTCTTTACTCCTTTTTCCAGGGAAATGATATACTATCACATGGCTGTACCACATATTGTTTATCTAGACATCTGTTGATTGACATTTAAGATTTTTTAATACTTTAACAAGTATTTCTATATAATATCCTGCATGGACCTACATTGTCATTGCTACAAGTCATAAGCTCATCTAGGAATGACATCACTACATCCAAAGATAACCCAATATTTATCCATTTGATAATCAGTCGTATTATATTCTAATGCTGCTGCATCCTTGCATAATCCCACAAGCATTGCATAATTTTACCAAATTATTTTCAACCTTGCCAACATGTCATATTTGGGCATCTCATTATTATTTTTGCAAGCCCAGAAATCATGCACACAACTTATGCACTATTGCTAGACAAAATTCTGGTTCACTTCCCTTGTGATGCAATAAAAAAAGACTGTCAATCTGATTGTGTATAAATATATTGTGGTTATCATTGTTAGGTGTCACTGATCATGACTACCTTATGACACCAGACCGAGAAAAGATTGTCTCTACCCTATCTTCACAATTCATGCTATAAGCTAATTGGGTCCATTGGTGAAGCCACCATGTCAGTCCACCTTGTTGAGGCTTGTCCTTGCCTTCACTAACCCTGAATGTTGCCAACCTGGATGTCTTTCACCAAGGACTGGTTCCTCCTAAAACTTGTTCTAAATCTTCAAATGTAGTCTCGCCATTCTAATCCCAAGGAGAATTCTGGCTGAACTCTTTCATGTTGTTTAGGCTTTTAGTATCTGGCAATACTTCGAAGCTATGCACAAGTATTTCAGTGGCTTCTTCTTCCAAAGGTGGGAGCTGAATCCTTCTTGGTTGTCTCTTCTTAGCCCGGAAGTTCTGCTGATGCATGTTCATTTGGGGAGACCTGGTTGACCTTTGAAAGAAGTGTACTTGCATCCAACATCACAGCAATGCATAAACCACCACAGAATGACAAACTGACAGACAATTGGCGGGGGAAATTTATTAGCAACCATGAAAGACCTTTGTAGCATGTCCTGAGCAAGCAACTGTATCATTTTTCACTTGCATGATCACCTGTTAATTTCCTTAATGTACACATTATCTATGAATTTTGCCTCTGGGGTCTATGTGGTCATTGAAATGAATTATAAACTTTGGACATAATTAAAAGTGTTGTGTGCGAAAGAATGAACTAATATACGTTCTCATGACCAATGAGAGTATTCGTGTCTCCCCATTTAAAATCTCTGATATGGGTTAAATGATTTCTATATGAACTTTAAGGAGCTCTGTTTGTAAAGTTGCCTACAAGTTGAATTGCTTGCCGTGCATTCAGTTGTTTGAACTAACTGATCCAGCAGAGAAGAATGAAGGTATATGCCACAGTGAAGATTTAAAGGCATGGAAACTCAAACGGTGAGTTTTACTCTCCCCTCTAAGACTACTATGAGTTGGAGTTGACTCTCAAGATATGAATTAGAAGATCCTTAAAAGAACCCTCTTGATGTTGTCATGTTAAAGAGAGGTAGGGTATCATAATGGAAAAATGCACAGCGACATGAATTCCAACACAAGAACTATTGTCTAGAACTTGTCCTAAGGCAAAATCAGGACTATGAGGCACTGAGGTTTTTTGAGCACTGTGGACGTCTGGTAGTATGTTGTTTTACTTTTGTGTTGTCTTTTAGTATGGCAGTGTAGTGTTGAGATGAAGCCTATGGGAATGGGGAGTGATCTGGCCGGATAGAACTTAAATTCTGCATTCTTAATAGTAATGTCCTTTATCAGCTACATGGACATGTATTTATCATCAAGCCTTTAAGACCCCAGGCACTATATATATATATATATTTTTTTTTTTAGGCATCACTGCCCTCAGGTGGTGGGAGTAGGAGGCCCAGCCTTTGCTCCTGGGAGCCGGAATTGAACCTCCATCCACAGTGGGCCACAGTCCCGCACACAACCACCACGCCACCGGGGCTCAGCCCCACTATATCTTTTGATAACAAGAAAACTGGGTGAAGGGTGACAGAGATTGATGTAAGATATATAAACAGTAATCTACAACTTAGAGTGGGGTCATGAGGGAAGGTGGTCAGGGGAGGGAGGGGGAAAAGTGAGGAGCTCATATTAAGGGCTCAAGTAGAAAAGGTGTTTTGAAAATGATCGTGGCAGCATAAGTACAAATGTGCTTGATACAATGACTGAATATCTGGATTGTGAAAAGGAATGTAAGACCTCCCAGTAAAAGTATTGAAAAATTAAAAATCAACATTTAGGTTCATTCTCTTAAAGAAAAATAGATCTGGTGGTTCAGGCCAGAGGCAATGGGTTTGATTTTGTTGGAGTGTGTAAGTGGTTACATGGCGGGGGGGGGGAGGCTTGAGGCTTGTTTATGTCACCTACCTAGATGGTCTTGGAAGGAGGGATTAGACAGTAACCTACTCAGAGGGCAGGTTGCTTATGTGAGTGGATCGAGGTGCTGACCAAGGAATCATGTCATATGACAGCTGAGGGATTGGCTAGTTGGCCTGTCTGGTATCTCAGAGAGTTGTAGCCTCTGAAATTTTAGTCCAGACTAGAGTTGGACAACTGTATGCCTCCAGTTTGTGACAAGGACCAAAGACAGAGGAAATTCTTTTGGATATTAAATAAGGGAAACCCACGAAGAATCTATGTATTTGATTTGCAGCAGGAGGACAATATGGAAAGTACCATGGACTGCTAACAAGACAAAGAGAACTGTATTGGAAAAATAATGGCCAGAGGGTTCCTAAGAGGCAGTGATGACGAAACTTCCCCTTAGAGCCTTTGGCTATGTTGTCAGGAAAAAGCATTCTCTGGAGAAGAGCATTATGTCTTGCAGAGTGGAGAGGCCACAAAAAAGAGAAGAATTGAGGCAGTCATGGCATCAGTTGGCTCAGCCATAGAAACAACTGTGAGCATGGTGCCAGACAGGACACTGTTTCGTTTAGTTGTTTATATGGTCACTCTGGGTCCAGCCTACATGGTGACACCAAACAGGAAGAAGAAATTTGGGGCATTTAGACTTCAGTGATAAAGAGATTGTAGACAGTCTGTGACACCTCACAGCAAGGATGTTCTCCCTTTGTCAAACCAAAATCACTGCCACTGAGTCTATATTGGCTCACGTATACCCCGTAGGTCTGGGGAGGACAACCACTGTGAATTTCAAGAAAGACTGTAACCATACACAAGAATAGAAATCTTCATCTGTCCTTTACTGAGTGGATGGTGATTTACTCTAACCATTTACAAGAGTATAATCTTTAGACAAAAATGACCCCCCCCCTTTAGTGGATAATGGATTTGAACTGCTGACCTTTCAGCTAGCAGCTCAACACACACCTAACTGCAAACTGGGCTCCTTCATCCCCTCTAAAGATGTGGAAGATGTGATCATCTCTCCTGGGATGACAACAGGCCTTTCTTTCTTGAGGACTGATCTCGGTTCTTCTTCATCCTTCCTCAAGATTATGTCTGCCACCCATGGTGTTGCTACCGCTAGCCGTTGGTCAACCATACATTTGATGGTCTTTTCATTCAGTTTTTAAATGAGATTCATTAATATAGAATCTAGAAAGCAAACATATATATATATATATATATATATATATATATATATATATATTTCAAAGTTCTTTCTCCTTAGAAGATCCAAAACTTCTGCCTCTCCTCTTTGCCATGTTCCTGACCATATATCTGGTAACTCTGCTTAGAAATCTGTTCATTGTCCGGAATGTCACTATTAACTATCATATGTACACCCCATGTACTTCTTTCTCTCCAAATTGCTCTTTAATGATATTTGTGTAAGAATCACTACTCTCCCCAAATTGTTAATGAACAGATATCTTGATAGATCTGAGCAAAACTTACATAAGATGCCTCACCCAGATTGTGCTTGTACTGATTTTCTTCTTGCAGAAATGGCTATCATGTCGATTCTACAGTCTTATATCACCCACTGAAGTACACAGTATCATTGACTCCTCTAGATGTGTGTTGTGGTGGTCATATGATTATGTCAATTTCATGATTGAAATGTAGGGGTGGAGTCTAGCCTGTTAATCTGGAGATAGTCATTGAGTAGTCAATGAGGCTTCCATGTGGGCATGGCTTTCTCCTGAGACTTTTGGGAAATCTCACAGTACCTCCCTCGTGAAGATGAGGAGCTATCTCCCAAATTGCTGGAAGTTAGTCTCAGAGACAGCAGACTACGGACAAGACAAGATGGCAGCATTTGAGGAGCTGTTGAGCCTGAGGAGAAGAAACATGGCCTTGCCCTGATGGAACCAGACCTCTGAACCTGGAGAAGTCACACGGAGATCCCTGCCAGCACTGAGTTGGTTCTACCACCACTTGATGCTGTTGATGAACCCTGAACCCTGGAAGCGAGGAGCCCTGGGGAGATCCCTGCCAGCACCGGGACCTGCACCCACTGACCTGTGTATTACTTATTTTACTTGTCTTGGTCATTAGTATGGCAGACACTCCTTATCTATACTTTGATTTTTTATGTATCTTTCAGCACAAACTTGGTCATTCCTTAGTTAAACTGTGAAAGAGCTCAGATACCAATGCTAGCCTCTTTTAGTGCCCTTATTAATAATACATTGTTCAGTTTTTTGGTTTGCATTTTGGCTTCTGATCCTCTATCTTGGATCATATTCTCTTAAAACTAAAATTGCACCCTTTATATTGAGGATATCACCAGCTGCTGGAAAGTGTTATGCTTTCTGTACATGTTGGTCTCACCATTTAGCTGTTTCTTTGTTGTATGACACACATGTTGATAAATGATTACCTTGTTGGTGAAAATGTCTTTGCAGAAAAAATTCAAGGAGGGTTATCCTGGCAAAGCAACTTGTAATTAATTGCATTCTTGTAACATAGACATTGCAGAAAATCCAGAGAAAAGCAGGAGACAACAAGATCACACAGAGAAATAATGAGGTCATATCCTCATAGGCCAAGAGGTTCTGTAAGCCATCACACTCCTCTTCAAGCTGGCAGAGGCAATGAATGCACTCTCCTCAAAGGTCTTTCAAGCTCTCACACTCCTGATACTACTTGATTTCTGACTTGCAACCTTTAAAACTCATAGATATTAAATTTCTCTTTAAATCAGCCAAGTAAGTGTCATTCAGAGAAACTACTATTTCATCAACATTGAGAGTAGGATCATGTGCCTTTCTTCCTTAAAAAAGAGTTTTATCGTCTTCTAATTCACATATCATGCAAGTAGCTCAATCATACTTAAAAGACATAAAATCATACTCAAATTAAATCTAGACATCCCTCTTCTTTCTTATATTCATTCTTATTAGCTCTTCGTTTACTCCTAACTTCCCCTGCAATATATCCAAGAAACCATTAAATTCAGTTATTGTCTTTAAAGATTTACTTATCCCAGATTTCAGAAAGAAGAAACACACGAAAGCAAATGCAGAAAAAATTGACAAGAACACCAAAGTGAAATGGAGAACAACAGCAATCAAAAGAATACAGAAAATATTTTAATGGGTCAAAATGGAAAACAAAAGTTAAGATGTTGTATTTTAGCCTACCTGTATGTGCAATAACCCATGTCCCAATGCACTGAACAGCTATTGCCAAGGTCAGCAGTTTGAACCCACCAGTTTCCTGAGGATTGCTCCAAGTCAGAATGGGCCCAATGACAGTGATATCTTTATAGAGCTTCGATTCTGCTGCACCCTCCAGTAACCACACCTACCTTGTCTTTATTCTCTAACAACTGTCCCTTGGAACTCATCTCCATGGTTTCCAATCACTCACTTTGCATTTGTGTGTCTTAAAGTAAGGCAGCTTCCAACCTCAATTTTTCTTGCAGAACCAAAATAGACTTCAAGAATCATTTAAGACTCCCTTCATGAAAAATGTTCCCTATGGTTGTGATATACATTGTGTCTGCTGTGCATTCCATGTGTATGTTTTGTAATCTAACCTCATAAATTCACTCTAACATGCCAACCTCCTTAAGCTTTATTTTACAGTATGTAAAGGCAAGTCTGTTTATTTCACTTGATACTGTGTTATCCATCATGTATTCTATGCTTCACAAATAAAGTATAGGGTTAACATTCAATCTCTCAGTGGAAACCTTGACTGAAATATTTGTGATTAGTTGGCCCACAAAAATGAACTTAGACTTCTTCAACTTTATGTTCCTTGCAGCACTCTCTTATATCCTTACTAGACATTTTTGTATATATTCTCTATTTGGGGTTATATATCAGGAATACTAAGCAGTTCATTTGTAATATCCCAATTCCTATTTCACC
Source organism: Nesogale talazaci (assembly GCA_004026705.1). Taxonomy (NCBI): domain Eukaryota; kingdom Metazoa; phylum Chordata; class Mammalia; order Afrosoricida; family Tenrecidae; genus Nesogale; species Nesogale talazaci. The sequence goes on along the minus strand of PVJH01016949.1, from coordinate 34,104 downwards.
TCTGGGCCCTTCTGGGACTTAGCACTTGGTGTCATAGTGGCTATTTGGGGGGCTGCCAAATGGAAGGTGAAGAGTGTGGAAACCACAACCACTTCATTGGAGAAAGAATATGCTATCTATTCCCACAAAGAGTAACAGTTTCCGAAACTCATTTAGATAGCTCTGCTAACGTGTCTTAGAGGGTCATTTTGAGTCAACATAGACTTGATGGCAGCAATGTTCTGTTTACAGGTCTAGATGCAAAAATGAGGGCTAGGTGTAGTCCTGGAACACACTCAATAATGTCATGGAAAGCATCTATCTCGTGTGATGCCCAAGAACTGACACACAACCATCACCAGAGGTGAGATCTCAGAATCATCAGACAGACCTAAGTTGATCTCATTGGCTGAAGGTAAGAAGACTTATCTGTTGGCAGGAATGTTGCAGTGGAATTTGAGTGTGCCTAGCTCCCTGATTTTCTGTCTCTATGTCCCCATTCTATATCTCACAACACCATGTCTTCCCTATCAGCGGCCTCACTTTAATTACAGAAATCCTTTACAATTGAGATTACATTTGAAATTGTAACTAGGCCACTTTTACTGTATCATAATTTTCAGCAATTTAAGCTTTATTACTCCAGGAAACAACTATTTTGCTAAAAAAAAAAAGCTCTTGTAAATGGAGTCCAACTAAATGATAAGTATTTTATTTTACATGTTTTACTTGGCAGACATTGTATTAAATGCTTCTAGTGACGTTGGTCAACTTCCCAAAGGAATCACATTTGAGGTATCCATTGTTGCACATAAATAATTCAATTAAGGACATTGTTGATTACAACATATACTTGTTTCCTCTGGCAGTCATATAGAACTACAAAGTTGACTACTTAGAGAAGAAAAGTGTAGTGCTGCACAGATATGAATCATGTAAATAAGAAACAAAGGTAAATGTGTGCTCTGTTAGAAGGCTCTAGAAAATAATCTAGCTATTGTCTCTTCCAGCTGCAGGAAAAGCTATCAACTTCACAAGTCTATGATCTGTGGCCCTCTGATCCCAGTATTCCTTTTGTGATTTTCTTGCTTCTTCGTTTTTTCTTCTGTTTTCCACACTGTCCATATTACAAGAATACACACAATTGCAAGTAGGCCTACTGGGATCTTATAGGCTAAATCTCTTCTGTAATATAAACTTACTCAATTAAGCTAGCAATCACCCTTTAATGTGGGATTATAAAGAGAATTTTTCCCCAGGTTTGCCTCACCTAAGGATATGCCAAACATCAAAGGCTGTTTTCCAGGACATGGTGGGAGGTCAGATGCTTAGCCATTTCCTCCCTAAAGACATTGGATCATCAGACTCCTGACTGGTCCCACCACAGGTGTGGCCCACTCCCTGCTGTTAAGGGTAATGGATTGCTTCCTCTGAAAACTTAGGCTAACTCAAGTTTCCAGATGAAGGACAATGATGGTTTGGCCTCCATCATGAATCTTGTATTCACCCATCTGGTCACATGTCTGTCCTCCAGTCCCTCCCCTTTCTATTACATTTATACCCCTATATGGTCCCCCTCTCTTTGCTGCATAGCCTATAGTGCAACCCTTTCCTGTGATGTATGTATTTACCTGTAATTAGGAGGCTTGCATGGCACTGAAAGCTATATAAACCTTGGTTAACAATAAAGAAGCTCATTCTCTCTTACCCAGTCTTCTCTCCCTTGATGCCCTTTTCCCTGGGCCCCAATTTCTCTGTCCTCCCACCTTCCACATCTCCACCTGGATTAACAAGTAGACCTCAGGTGAGCATGCTACCATGAAATGTGTCTGACTACATTATTTCAGTCTCCCTTATATCTCTTGTTTTCTATGACTTTACTATAACCTTTAATTATGATTGCTGTACAATTGCACCTACTGGACCTGTGATGATATGTCAGAGGCTGGCCACCTTGACATTTGAACATATCAGTAATATAAAGAGGTTCCAAAGAACTCAATGTAGAAATAGAATTTGGCGAGCAGTCAACTAATATACTATAAGAAGCATGTTTTCGCATGTCTACATTGAAAAGGTATTAACAATATGTCCAAGAAAGGCAAAACGTTTTCTCCATGTGGATACTATCTGTGATAGTACATCTACAGCTGCAAGAACAATCTAGAGACCATGAAGAAAGACACCATATACAGCACAACTGTCCCCTATTGTACTCCCTTCTGAATCATTTTGAATGCATGTCTATTAATTTTTTGAGCAATATGTATTAGGCCATATTGATGAGAGAAACAAATTCAGTGGCATGCGTATGTGTAAGAAAGAGCTTTATATCAATGAATAATTGAATGTTCAAGAAGTGTCCCTGCTCAGTCCAAATCAAGTCCAGAAGCCTAATACTTGTCCTTCAATCCCTCTCTAGACTCATGCAGTGACATGCAATGATGCACAGTGCAAGAAGGTCAGAGGTCACTGGCTGAAGAGTCTTGTGGAGGTAGAAGCATCACTAGGCTTTGGCTGGTCTCAGCAAAGTAGCTTGCCAACAAGGCAAATCAAAGAGAGGTAAGAGGCTTCCAGTGAGCTATTTTTCTAACTTGTACCTCCTGAAGGGGTCATCAGGCTGTGGCTGGTGGAGAGGCTAAACTCTACACCTACACTTTACTTGTCAAATTGGCGTAAAAGTCCATTACTACCACATCGTATTAGTACCTAAGATTATATGAACTATTAGTAGATTCCAATAGCTTCTCCATGCATGATACTGATATAGCTTACAATCCCTGAAATAACTTTAAAAGCAAAAGCCCTCAAAAGGAAAAAAAGCTATTTACTTTATTGTGATTCATATTCATTCTAAATATGTAGAAGTTATGTAGTTTATGTAGTTTTATGTCAGTTCATGTAGCTGTAAACTTTTATGCTAGTAAAAACCCTCATCTTTATTGCTGTGAGCAGATGTTGAATTCAAATTGCTGGCTTTGCCATTAGTAGATCAATGGAAAACCAACAATGACGTGAGACCAATAAGGAAATATAATTGTGTCATTCATCATATTTGATGATGGTCCATGCTGATGCTGATGTTCAAAAGCAACTTCACAAAAACAAGTCTGTTTTTCCCCTACATTTTTATTGAGACAAAATTTACATATCATACAATTGAACATTTCAATTATATCAAGGGGAATCATGCAATCAGCACCACATCTATCTTAGAGCTTTCCCCCCAAAACCAGCCATGATGAAATCACTTTTAAACTGAATTGTGTAATCACAATGCATTCTACTGCACCCTCCCTCCTCCCATCTTCATGATTTACTCGCTAAATCTCCAATCCCCACCCCTGCATTCCCGATAACATCTTGTATCAGTTTGTTATCATTATACTCCCACATCCCACACATCGGCAAACCCAGCATGAGACAAAGAAAAACAAATTTTACTAAGGTGGTAGGGATAAGATCCAACTAATATAAAGACAAAAATGCAAACAATGTATGAGGGGGGAGAAAACTCTTATCAACATTTCAGAATCCAGATATGAAATTGGGTCATGGGACATTTAAGAGATATTTGCAAATGAGGTGGGGTATATAAGAGAGTTCAACTTGTCAAGTATTGAGTTTGATCCAGAATAAACAACATTACGATATTCTCTGATAATAAAGTTATTTGAAACACTAGTCTGTGACTAGAGAGCATCTTCCATGGACTCAGTGTGACAAGAAATTCTGAAGGTTTTTTTTGGGCTCCCACTGTCCTCCTACTAATTGGGTGTTCCAAATATTAGCTCTGATACTTTCCTCTTGAATTTTGTAACTGTTATCTTAGTATCACATGAGCTGGTGTGCTTCTTTTTAGGGGGAGGCATCACTGCCCTCTGGTGGTCGTGGGAGCTACCCAGCACTGCTTCTGAGAGCCACCACTGGATTTGAACTGCCAAGCCCGTGGGCCACAGTCCAGCACTAAACCACTTATGCCACGGGAGCTCAGCCCTGGTGTGCTTCTTCCATGTGGGTTTGAGTGACTCCTTGCTTACATGACTGCTTGTTTCAATACATGCCTTTAAGACCCCAGACACTGCAGATTGAGAGTCAGGCATCATCTACTTTCTTTGTCACACTTTGCTGTAGCACCCTTATCTTCAGTGAACACTTCATGAAGGTTAGTATCAAGCAAGACCATGTTATCAGAGCTAACTCTTCTTAAATTAGGGCTACTGTTAAGTAGAAACCCAGACTCCATTAGTTTCTTCCTGGAGATTGAAGGTCTGAGGCTTACTTTGGTGGTAGTAAAATGACAATAACAGAATAATATAAGACCACATGTATCGATAGCAACTATAAGACAATGAACAACCAAATAAAAGAAAGAAAGGGAGAGAAACAAAGAAAGACTGAAAAGCTACAAACAAGAAAGTAAAAGTCATATAAACAAAGAAGTACAGCTTTGTCATTCACTTCCTTGCCATATAAGTCTAAGGCATTAATAATATCACCAATTTCCTGAAAAACTCAGGATTCTAGACTCTGTCAGTATAGTCCATGCAAGTATAGTTCCACCTTGAGCTGTAAAAAACAAGCTTTTTCCTTGCATTGTTTGATCTCCCAGTAGATCGGTGTCTGTTGACCCTACATATGGGGATTGATGTCAGGGAAGAACTTCCTGGTTCAATTCTTTGAAATGCAGATCCCTGTTCAATGGATCAGAACCCGTTGTGCCACTGCAAGGTGGGCATTGAGGTATTACATAGATGGTTATCCTGGTTCCCTTTCCTTTACGCACCCACTGATCGAGGTGTTCCTGCAATGTCCAATGGCGACCATTTCTGTTTCCTCTCCTATCCAAGTACACCAGTCATCAGTCCAAGGGTACAGGCATCTTAGGGGAAGGGTTCATTTCATCCAGCAAGGCCCTCATGCTAAATCCTTGTGGTGTAGCCCCTGTGTGATGCTAAACTGCATGCAAGGCCAAGCTTGTGTGATCATCATGGTGCTTAGATTATGGAGAGGTTCACCAGAGTTTGGGTAGAAACTTATTCACTGTGTGTACCCAGGAAAATAAAATCTGGCCTATGGTCACCCTAGGTTTCCTACCCTTATTGTTTAGCATCCTTACCCACTGTGAGGTTAATCTTTCAGATACACCCCGACATAAACATCATCATCATCTCATCCAAAATGTTCCTGGCACCCTCTGCTGGTATTGACTTGAATTTCTGAAAAGCTTCTTCTTCCATTCCTGTGGGGGCCCATTGATTTGCTCCAGTCTTGTAGTCCTGTTGTAAAACTTCAAGTGGATGGTCATCTCACAATCCCCGCCACTTGATGAAGTGACCCCTATCCAAGAGGGATCTCTTCCTTCATAGGGGTCTTGTGAAGTGTGCAGAAGATCGAGGAGGTTTGGTCCAGGGCCAAACCTTCTCTCCATTTGTTCAGGAATTGATTATTAAGCTTTTTAATAGGTGTTTCTTCTTACAGTAGTAGACTCAATACAAAATGTGGCCTTTTGTGATTGACTTACTTCACTCAGCAAAACAGTTTCCAGGCCGTTTGACATGATGTGGTGTTTCATCCTTCTGTCGCTTTTTTTTTTGGGGGGGGGTGGTATCGTATGTATTCCCATTGTGTTCATGTATCATAGTTTTTTTTTCTTTTCTTTTTTTAAATTAAAAGATCATTATATTAGGGACTCTGGCAACTCTTGTTACAATCCATTCATCGCTAGCATTAGTAGAATTTGTATGTATGCTGCCTTCGTTCTTTTCTAGACATTTACTTTCTAATAATTCCTTGGTATCGGCTACTCATCCCTCCTTTACTGTCCCCCTATTCTCATAGTCCCTTGTTAGATTATAAATTACTATTTTTTTTATCTCACACCAACCACTCTCTCCCTTCCCCCATTTATACTGCTGTTCTTCCCCCTGAAGACAGGTGTACAGTTATGTGTCTATCGTTATGATCAATTCCCCCTATCTTCCTTCCTCTTCCCCTCCTTTCCTGTTCCTGGGATCTGTATCTTATGAACACCCATATCTTTTCTATGACAGTGTACGTGTTCCAGTCTTGTCTGAATTGAGAAGCAGCACTGGGGTCAAGAGAGTTGGGAGTGAGGAAACCTCAAAGAACCAGAATATAGTGTTTCATCCATGCTTTACTACACCCTACTTGACTCACCTCTTCCCTGTGACCCCTCTGTTTGTGGGGTTTGTTCCATTGCCTACAGATAAGCTTCAGATCTCTGCTCCAACTCTCCTCTTTCTCAACAATACATTTCTGTTTGTTTGTTATGTTTCTTCTGTTGCCTATGACTCAGTTCCCATGACTCCTCATGATCGCACAGGTGGTTGTGTTTCTTCCATACACACTTATTGCCTCTCTGCTGAATGGCATCTTGTGTAACTTCAAGCCTTTAGGACACCATAGGCCTGATGTTACATGTCGCAATAGCAAGGCACCATCTGCCTTCTTCTCCACATCTGCTTATGTATGAGTTTTGTCTTCAGTGATTGTGTCAGGAGCATGGACATCTCTGATTGCCGATTTGTTCAAACTACGTATTTTTTTTTAATTGAGGAAGGGTATGAGCAGAGGACCAAAATCTGTCCTCTCCCTCAGTGTATCACTATGTAAATATATGTGCATAGGCCAATACCTCTAATTTTGTGGATTAGTATACTTACATATATACACCTATATGTTTATACCTCTCTCCATTGCTTTGCTTCCTAGGTCCTTTCTTTGTTTCCTTTTACCTCCCTCCTGTTCCACTGTCACTTTTTCCTATTTCAACCTCTTGGTACCTCCTCTTAGCAAGTTTGCTGTTGCTCTCCCATGCTCCCTTCCCTGATCCCTATGTCCTCTTTCTTAATGACTTGAATACACAAGTTGTCCACCTGTCTATGATGCTGCCTGCTTAGAACCCCTTCCACCACAGCTCTCACCCTTGAGATCTCCCTGGGAGTGTTTTCTTTTTCCCCACTGCTTTCTCCTCAGATACACTTCCCATGCCTATCTTACATAGATAGGCACACCAAGTATGACATAGTCTACATTGATAAAGAAGGAGAAGAAGAAAGATTGACTAGAGAAAAGGAGAAGAAACAAGAAGAAAAAGAAAAGGAGTGGGGGCAGAAGACAAGAAACATATACAAAAATCTCTGGTCAGTTCATTGCCTTTCATGACTGTCCCTTCCGGCCTGCAGTACCTTTGTGGAGGCTCCTCAGAGGGGTTCATAACATTTCTTTGCTCCATTTGCTGGTCTGATATGTTCCTTCTTGGTCTTCTGGTTGTGGGGGGTTCAGACAACACTACCTCTACACTGTGTGAAACCAGAATTGTTCTCTCTGGGAATCTGTAGCAGGAAGGGGACAGTGTGACATGAGCTGTTGTCAGCCACCCAGTCCCCTCTGTATCCCATTACTTCTTCAAAGGGACATCATCTTCTGTGCCTGGTGGGCCAATGTGGAGTCCAGTTCAGCTTTCTTTCTCTTCTTCCTTTTTGGTCTATTTCCATGTGGGTGTGGCATGCTGGCCCCTCTACCTAATCTGTAGGCTTAGTGTTGTCCTTTGTCACACTTATTTCCAGGGAGGGGGTCGATTTGTCTATGGTTGTGGCCAGCCCTGTAGCTCTCTCTTTTCATGCCTTTGTCTAGGTGGCCACATTGTCCTCATGGCTTGGTGCATCTTGGTAGGGTTTGCATGCCCAGTCCCAATTCTGTGGAGACAAAACCAATACTCTCCCCCTGGGTGGGTTAGTGCCCTGCCTCTCCCTCCCTTCCTCCCTCCCTCCCTCCCTCATTATGTCCTCTCCACCTTTCACACTCTTCCCTCCCCAATTTTTACTTTTTTGTGTTGGACAAACATGTACCTCTTTGGGCTTTGTCCAACCTCCTCCCAACCCCCTCTTCCTCAGGACAAATGTTCCGACATAGGTGGCTTCTTGTCTATCCCTACAGTACTGATTACACTTACCTCAGGGCACTCATACTATACTGTGTTTCATGTGTTCATCATTACCTTTTAGTGATGCATACTACTCCACTGTGTGTAAGTACCAGAGTTTACTGAGCCACTCACCTACTGATGGAAATGTATGTTGCTTCCAGCTCTTTTGGATTGTGCATTGTGTCGCAATAAACATTGCAGCGCTGAAGACCGGTCATGACTTATTTCATACATCATCTGGGTATATGCCCGGTAGAGGGATAGCTAGGTTAGGAGGGAGATCAAGTTCCATTTTTTTTAAAGCCCTACATATCTCCAAGACCACCAGTAATGGGGGAGAGTTCCTATCTCACCACATCCCCTCCAACAATTGCTGTTCTCTGATTTTCTGATTTGGTCTAGCCTCAAAGGTGGCATCTCGTTGTTGTTCCGATTTGCATTTCTCCGGTGGCTGGTGAGCAGGGACAGTTTCCCATGTTTGTTGGCCACGCAGGTCTCCTCCCCAATGACACTTCTTTTTAGATATTTTGTCCACTTCTTCGAGAGGTTAGCTGTTTTCCTCTTTTTCCAGACAAGGCGTGTATTGCAAACTTTCAGGATGAGGTCCTTGTCTGTTGTGTCATTGCTGAAAATCCCCTCCCAGTCTGTCGGCTGCCTTGTCACTCTCCTATTAAAGTCTTTTGATGAACACAGATGTTTTATCCTTAATAAATAGCACTTGCCCTTTTTAGGTTCCGTTGTGTGTGCACCCGACCCTATTGCATCTCACCTTTGCATTTTTGGGGTCATGACTTTTAGGTTTGCTCCAATTTCTTTGCTAACAGCACTGATGTTATGAGGTTTTACTTATAGGTTAGTTATCTACCTTGAGTTTGTCCTTATGCAGGGGAAGGTTTAGACATGCTATTTCATTTTTCTACAGGTGTGTTTCCATAGTTTCAAGCACCACTTATTAAATAGGGTGTCACTCTCCCACTGGATGGTTTTCTGTTTTTTCCATTGGTCTGAGTTTCTAGCTTTATGACATGCTGTTGTGACCACTGTGGCTGTATGGTAGGTGTTAAAGTTAGGAAAAGGAAGCCCTTCAACTTTGTTCTTCTTCTGGGTATTTCCCTGCTAATTCAGAGCTTCTTCTCGCTCCATATAAAATTGGTAGTCAGTTTTTACAATTCTGTGAAGAAGGTTGCTGGTATTTGAATCAGGATAGCATTAAACTTATAAAGTACCCTGAGTACTGTAGACATCTTTACTATATTGAGTCTTCTAATCCTTGAGCATGGGATGTTCCTCCATTTGTGTAAGTCACTTTTAGCTTGCTATAGTAGGGTCTTTTAGTTTTCCTTGTACAGGTGTTTTGTTCTTTATTTTGTATTAAATAAATCTCTAGAGGGGCTGAACCCCGGTGGCATAGTGGTTATGCGTGGGACTGCGGCCACTGGGACCGAGGTTCAATTCCAGCAGTGGGGCTGGGCCTCCTACTCCCACCACTGGAGAGCAGTGATGCCCCCCCCAAAAAAATCCCTAGATATTTCAAATGTTCTTGGATATTGTGAAGGTACTCCCCTCTTGATCTCCTCTTTCATGGTCTTTCCAGTGAATATAGGATACCAATCTACTTCTCTTTGTTGATCTTGTATCCTGCCACTCTTCCATATTTTCTATCGCTGTCAGTGCTCTCGTCATGGAGCTTTTGGGATTTTCAATGTACACATTCATGTTTGCAAATAATGATAATTGCACTGGCTCCTCTCCCAGTTGGATGCCTATGATGCTCTTCAATTGTCTCCTGTTGTTAGCTAGGACCTCCAGTGTGATATTGAATAGAAGTATGGTGAAAGAACAGCCTTGTCTGGTCCCCTGTTGCTATTGGATTAATTTTGTCTTTCTTCCTTACTATGATGTTAGGTGCCAGCTTATCATAGACAGCTAGCATTAACTTGAGCAATTGACCTTCCATTTCCAGCCTACTGAGCTTCTTATTTATAAATGGGTGTTGGATGTTGCCAAATTCTTTTTCTGGGGGTAGACATTTTATCTTGTAATTCTTATACTTTTCTTAGTAGTGCGATGTACAATACTGATGGATTTTTATAAGATAAACTATGCTCAGTAGAGATACTGGTCTATAGTTCTTACTCCTGTGGGATCCATGCTCTGTTTGGGTATCAACATTACACTGGCTTCATAAAATGAGTTTAGCCATTTGCCCACCTTTTCTGTACCCTGGATTATTTTGTGTAGGATCTATGTCAGCTCTTCCCTGAATGCTTTGTGAAGCATTTCCTGAATTCCCTGACTTCTCCTGTGAAGCTGTCTGGTCCAGGAGCTTCTTTGTTGCAGCTTCTTGATAACCATATCTATTTCTTCCTTTGCTATGGATTTGTTTAGGTTCTTGACCTCTAGCTGGGATAGCATATGGAGGGAATTTTTGTTAAAAAATATTTTTCCATGTCTTCCACATTGTTGAATTAATTAGGGTACAGACCTTCATAGTACTTTGTGGTTGTCTTTTGAATTAGAGTCTATTTTGATTTCCCGTTTCATTCCTCATTCTGGCTATTCTTGTTTGCTCTTCACTTTCTTTGCTTGGGTTTCCAGCAGTCTGTCAATTTTGTTAATCCTTTCAAAGTAGTAGCTTTTGCTGCATTTATGTTTTTCATTGTTCTTTTGTCTTCCCTGTTTCAATTCTGCCCTGATTTTTATGATTTCTTTTCTTTTGCTTTTGGAGAGATTGTTTTGTTGTCTTTGTTCAAGTTGTTGGATGCTTTCTGAAAGTGTATCTGCCATAAGTCTCTCTTCCTTTTTCATATATGCCCTTACTGCTATTAAGCTATCTCTGATGACTTCTTTCACCATATCCCACAGGTTTTGATATATTGTATCTTCATTCTCATTAGCTTCTAGGAACTTTCTGATCTCCCCTCTAATCTTTATCAGTACCCACTAATGTCACAGAAAATCATTATTATCTTCCAATTGTTTTCCCTTGTTCTTGTGGTTGTTCCTTTATTGCTCTCCAGCTTTATGGCATTGTGGTTTGAGAAGGATGTCTGCTAAATTTCTATGTGTTTGAATTTACTCAGGCTTGACTTATGTCCCAGTATGTGGCCTATCTTTGAAAATGAGTCATGAGAACTTAAGAAAAACGAGAAACATTTTGCATATGGGTGGAAAGCTCTAAATATGTCTATCAGATCAAGTTGCCTACTTATAGTGTTTAGCTCTATAATCTGTTTGTTGAGCTTCCTCCCAATGATCTTTCTCTGAGTACAGTGTATGAACATAACCTACTATAATTGTTGTATCTGTGATATCTTTTTTCATGCTTTGAATAGTTTGTTCAGAAACATTTGCGGTCTCTCAACTGGCACATATATATCTATTATGCCCACTGGTTCCTGGTAAAGTCATCCTTTGAGCATTATGTAGTGCCCCTCCTCATCTCTGTATGGTTTGATCTTTGAGAACAATTTTGTCTGAGATGAGGATTTCCACACCTGCTTTTTATGAGTAGCCATTTGCTTGGTATTTCTTCCACTAGCCTTTTATTCTTAGTTTATTCTGATATGTGAGATAAGATGTGTTTCTTGCATGCAACAGATTGATGAGTTATGTTTTCCATGCTAGTCTGCAAGTCCTTTAATTTTAGTGTAGGAGTTAAGGCTGTTGACATTTAGAGATATTATGATCTGTGGATTCACTGCTGTCATTTTGTGCTTTTTGGGGGAGAAGGGAGGGGTCTTTTCCTATCACCCTTCTTATCACTATGCTGTGTTTTTTTATTGGACTTCTTTATTGCTTTTTTCCCATCTGAGGCCATTTTATCTTGTATATTGTTATGCACTTTTTAACTACTGGTTGGAGTTAGGCTATATAGTGTTATCCTGTTCGTGTTTGATGGATGTTCTTCTAGCCATCATGAGCCAACAAAGATCTTCTACATGTGTGGGTGTCTTGCAGCATATTCTTTAAGATTTCCCTTCTCTTAGAAGACCATTCACTCTCTTTCTATCATCTAAATAGATAATTTGCCAGGGTAGAGGATTCTATAGGGAGCCTTTTATTCTTTCGGCTTTTGGAAGATGTTACTGCACTCTCTTCTCCTTTTCAAGGTCTCTGTTTATCGGTCTGAGCATATCCACACTTATGATCCATTGCATGTGATAGTCTTCCTTTCTCTTGTTTCTCTTAGGATTTTCTATTTTTCTTTGAAGTTGCATAGCTTAACTAATATATGCTTTGGTGAGTTCTCCCTAGAATCTAATCTAATTGATGTCCTCTCCACTTCCTATATGAGTGAATGATTCTCATTTTTTAAGGTGGGGAATCTCCTTCCCAAAATTCTCTTGCTAGTTTACCTGTTGACTTCTTCCCTGGTTCCTGTTCTGGTAGGCCAATGATTTGGATGTTGTTCCTCTTCATAACATCTGTGATTGATATCCGGTTTTCTTCTGCCTCTTTTATTTTCTTGTTTGACTACCTTTGTCATTTGCTGAGGTCTGCCTGATTATTTCTCCAAATCACTGATATGTTTCTCAGCCTACTCTAGAGTGTTTGTGAGATCATGATCTTGTGTGAAGCTTCTACTTCTTCTTCCATTAGCTCCTGTATTTCCCTTTGGTATATGGATTTCATGCCCTTTATTGTGGACTTCGTCCCATGTATTTTGGACTTCATCTCCTTTATCATTGCATCCTTAGTCTATGTGCCTTCCTTCATCTCCTGTACGACTCCAAGCAGCTTTCTGAAAATTTCTTTTTGTGGCAGATCCATGCCAGATTCTTCTGTAAATGTTGTTACCTCTGCTGCTGTGGTCTGTCTTTCTTGTTTTCTTATTGGGAGTGATGTGGTATTCTGTTATTTATGAGATGATTTTATAGAGGTGGTGCCATATTTCTGGGAGACTTCTGTGTTTCTTTTCTGTGTGTGTGTCACTGACCGTCGTGTTTCCAAGGGTTGCCTGCTGCCTACTATGGAGGAGGGGTAGATTGCTGTGTAGGCAGGTGTCCCCATTACTCAGTGGACAACATTTATGAGAGGTTACAAGTACTAGTGGGTACAGCTGTGGGAAACTCACTTTGACTTGTGGATGGCTTCCAGTGCAGTGATAAGACCATTTGGGGTCTATGGGTGTGTGGTAAACATGCTGGAGTCTAAGGTATGTGGTTGCCATGAGCAGAGGAGCTCCAAGAACTAAGTCATTAGACCCCTGGGTCCTGGAGCTAGGCTAAATTTGGGAACAGATTCCCTGTGGTCCAGAAGCTACTCTCCAGTGTTCAGTTTGCTGCGTGGGTCGGGTGGGGCAGGGACAGCAATGATTCAGGAGTTGGAAGAACTCCAGGCCATGCCTATTCTTGGTCCAGTGTGATGGGTGCTCGCCAAGCAAGCCTGCAGTGCTCTGGCCTGGGACAATCCCTGTCTCTGCCCCAAGGTGGAACCCAGTCTGGCGTGCAAGCGCACTGTGTGGACTGGGAGGAGAGAGGGCTTCTAGAAGTGACCCTTTCAGGGAAATATTGGGCAAGATGTGTGGGTGCCACTCCATGCAGATAGGGAGGGACTGAGGCTCTGAGGGGTGAAGGAAACCTGGTGGCCAGTACAACTGCAGGGGTGAAGGCTATCCAAGTACTGGTACTGGATTCCCCCAACTCCAGGTGATCAAACTTGCTGCTGGTTAGGCCCCGGGTAGCTGCCTGGGGGGACCAGAGACTGTACGGAGAGTCACCACCCAGACCCATGGAGAGACTGGGGCCGTCAGAGAAGGGCATAGTTCCCATGGTTGGGAGCCATGAGTGTAGAGTTGCTATGTGATGGTCAGGTCATGGTTTCGGAAAGCTCGGCACAACAGCTGCCATTTCCTATGGGGGTAACCAAGCCAAGGGGTGAGCACTGGTATGTGGCAATCAAGGCAAACAAAGCTTGTAGCTCTGGCAGCAAATTCCTGGTATATGGACCCAGATCATTGAGGCTTGATATAAGCAAATGTGGGGCGGGAGCACCTCCTGGGCAGGGAAGTCCCAGGGAATGGTGTGAGGACTTTTCAACTCAACAGGACACCTTTACTTAAACTCTGTGTCATAGTTTCATTACCCATTCATCTACATTTGGGTACTTGGGTTGCTTCCAAATTCTAGCTATTGTGAACTGTGCTGACATGAACATGGGGTAGCATACCTCCACTCTTGCTGCGTCTCTTATTTCTTTGGAGTATATGCCTACTGGTGGTATTGCTGGACCCTAAGCGATTTCAATTTCCAGTTGCAGTCTCAGAAAGTCACAAGGGAAGTCCTACATTGACCTCTAGGTTTGCTGTGAGTCAGCATCAATTCAGTGGCAATGAGACAGAAATATGAATACTTATAAACCTATTTTCTAAATTCTCAAGCATTTGAACTGTACTTCCATACCTGTAATTTACTTTGCATTTCTGAGACCATTGATAAAGAGAATTATTTGGTTATCCAAAAAAGTAGTGATTGACTTCCACCATGAAAAAAAATGTGGGTCCATTATTATAACACATGATGTAGAGAAGTACAGAAATAAGAAGAGAGTGCCAAATAACATGTAATTGACCTCACAGGGCTATATGAATAACAAGATATACTGTCATGGGATAAGACCGACAATACATGTGTTGGGTTAATGAGGACCTTTGGATATTGAGCCTCGAGGGAGACAGAAACTGAAAATAGCAAGTGTACGGATGGCATTGCACTTAAGGTCTCCTTTCCATTAAGGTGGGAGAATACATGTTCATATTGCTCATTTTACTCAGAAGCATAGTTCTTCACAAAGACCCACTGTCTTTCCAGAAAATAGATCTCCTCTTTTCTACATCCAAAGTAGATGTCAGCTGTTAGTCCATGAGGATGCCAGCCAGGTAACTTACTCCATTAGTCTTTGTTTCAATGGAGAGCAGGTGTATGGCTGCATGAAAATACAGGAACACATGCATATGAATGAATTAAGAGAGAAAAATTGGGGCTAGGACTCTGTTGGGAAACTTTTTTGTTTGTAATTTTCTGGTCAATTTTCCTTGTACAATTATTACATGGCTGTCAAAAAAGTCACCAATTCTTTTCATCTTTTCCTCTGTCCCGCATATCAAAATGATTTTACAGTTCAGCAACAGCCAAACCTTTAAAAACCATGATAAATATTTCCCTATTTCATGGCATTTACTAGAATTCTATGGTTGCAGAGACAAGAGTGAGACAATGGTTTTACCAACAGGTTCAAGAATGCTCAAAGACTGTACAGGCATACCTTCTGTTGTACATGAGTCATTAAGAGTTGGAACCAATTTGATGACACCAATATTTAATGTGGTTTTGGTGAAAGAAGACTTTGTCATCTTCTTGTAATCCTCTTCATTCTTAGTGCATCTTTGTATTATCACGAATGTGAGTCTCTTATCTCTAAGGAATGACACAGTGTCTCAATTTAACTAATCAGGCCAGGTTTATCATGTTACGATTTTTAATAACTAAATATTTTAAATAAGCATAATCATAGATGTTAAAATAATAATAAAAGCTTTACATTCTTGTCCCTTCATGATTATGTGTATATTTTCCTTTCTAAAAGAATAAAAGTTCAAAAACAGAAGGTAAATTTTTGACATCTCCTTTATTCTTCTATTCCTTTCCATGAGAGAGAGTCTATATCCAGCAGTCCTCCTGCTATTGAAGCTTGAAGAAACACACATTTATTTGTCTTTTTACTTGATCTTTTCATCAGAGTCATCAACAATGTAGCACCCAGAAACCAAACAGTGACTACAGTGTTCATTCTCCTGGGACTGACAGATGATCCAGAATTGCAGCCCATCATTTTTAGCCTGTTCCTGATGACGTACCTGGTCACTCTCCTTGGAAACATGCTCCTTGTCCTGGCTGTTATCTCTGACTCCCACCTGCACACACCCATGTACTTCTTTCTCTCCCATCTGTCCTTCACTGACATCTGTGTGAGCACATGTACCATCCCAAAGATGCTGTTGAACATCCTTACACAGAATCAGACCATCACTTTTACAGGCTGCCTCAACCAGATTTTCTTTGTCACGGTTTTTGGTGCTTTTGAAAATTTTCTCCTAGGAGCAATGGCTTATGACCGCTATGTGGCCATTTGTTACCCACTGAGGTACACAGTCATCATGAATCCCTGCTTCTGTGGCCTGCTGATGTTGCTTTCCTTGATAGCTAGTATAATGTTGGCCCTGCTGCACACTCTGATGATTCTGCATCTGTCTTTCTGTACAAACCTAAAAATCCCCCAGTTTTTCTGTGAACTTGCTCAGGTCCTCAAGATTGCCTGCTCCAGTACCCTCATGAATAACATCCTCTTACATTTTCTTACTTCCATTTTTGGCGGTGTTCCTCTGCTTGGGATCATATTCTCTTATACCCAAATTGCCTCTGCTGTTTTGAGGATACCATCAACTAGTGGGAAATATAAAGTTTTTTCCACCTGTGGCTCTCACCTCTCAGTTGTTTCCCTATTCTATGGGACAAGTATGGGAGTGTATATAAGTTCTTTATTTACACAGTCTTCCAGAAAAGCGGCAGTAGCCTCGGTGATGTACATTGTCATCCCCCAAATGATGAATCCTTTCATCTACAGCCTAAGGAACAATGACATAAAGGTAAGCTTGAGAAAGCTGTGTGTTGGGAAACCTTCTTTGTAATGATTGCATCATCTCTGGCAAGTTATTGATCACCATCATTCACATTCCATTTTATTTCATCTAATCACATATTCTGTTCATAGTTGCTGCATGCCATTGTGGGCTATTTCAGTATCAACTGTGTTGAATCCTTTGGGAGTTATAATTAGGGGACTTTCACACATTTCAAAGCTGTCATTCCTTTGGGTGAATTTTAGAGAGTTTACCCAAACAACAGAGAAGTCCTAAACATGGTAGTTTCATTCTAAGACTACTTTTCCCCATTGCCTCTAGATAATCATTATAGCTTGAACTATAATACCACAGAGAGAATGTAATACGTACAGAAAGAAAAGGAACCATCTTTTTTGGACTTATTTTAGTAATGTGTCCAACATAAACTGCAGAAAGCATGTATCCAGTGTTTCTTCCCAGGATCCTCTTTCTACCTCCTCCCTCTTTTAACCTTTGATTATCACTAATATGATAAAGGGTGGTTATTACATTTGTTGAATGAAGGTTCTTTGCAGGGTTATTTACTTGATGGGTATTGCTTGGTGGTGGTGTTGTTATAGTGCTATTATAGCTGTTGCTATAGTAGTGCTATTATAGTGTTGTTAGGGTTGTCATCATGACATAAAACAGGATGTCTCTAAGCTGTTACAAGAAAAACTGACTTTGTTTTAAACTTTCAGCTAAAAATTCACTAGAAAAGTTTACTTTAGAGGAGGGAAAATGTCATGCTTCATAGAGAAGTTAAATTGAACATCTCTCTAGAAAACAGGTATCCTAGATATCTTCAAGCACTCTTGACCACAGTACTTGTATAGACTTCAAATTCCTTTACTCTTCACAAGAACAAACACATTATAATCTCTTAGGATGCATAAATAACCTACTGCCATGGAATTTATCCCAAATCTAAATGACTTTATATAGCCAAATAAAAGGACCTATTCCATTGCCATGGCGTCAGTGACGTCTCTTCATGCCCTCCCTGTGGATTTCTGAGACCGTACTGTCTATGGGAATAGAAAGCCCACTCGTTCCCATGCAGAGCTCTTGCTGGTTTGGAACTGTCAACGACGTGGAATGAAGCCCAATGTGTAGCCACTCAACCACCGAGGTTCCTCCCATGACCTTATATGAGATTTTGAAATCTCTAGATATTTATGAAATCTCATCAGCTCATCTTTTTTGCTCCTGAGAAGCTGGTGACCTTGAACTCCAGAAAATGCCTGCAGTTGGAAGTTCAGTGATGACCTTACAGTATCACCAGGTAAACATTCGGGGACCATCATGGGTTTGTTTTTTTTTTTTTGGGTGGGGGGACCATCATGTTTTAACAAGTTCTTTTTGAAATCCTGATGTACTCAGGTCCAAGAAAGATGACTTTCCTGTCAGAAGACTGGAAAAACTTTTATAGACTATAGAATATGAAAAGCCTTTCCTCGGTTTTATGTATTAAAGCAAAACTTGTCTGCATTTCTTTAAGAATAGCAATCTAAAGATAAAATGTAAATTCATTACTAGCTTAAGAAATAAAACATCATCATCAACATAGCATCCAATTCCACTGACTTTCAATCTCACTATATTTTTTTGCCTCCAGAACTAATTGCTAGCCCGAATTTCATTTTGATTATGTCTTTGATGCTCTTTTAGTCATTGAGTCTTTTATAACTACTAGGGTTTGTGAGCACAATGTATTTTCATAAAATGTAACTGCATTATTTTATCACCCCAGACAATCTCTCTTCCTGGTGGAACAGTGGTTAAACATTATAATGCTAAATGTGTAAAACCAAGGAAAGGCTTTTCATATTCTCTAGTCTATAAAAGTTTTTCCAGTTTTATCACAGGAAAGTCATCTTTCTTAGATGTGAGTATGTGAGGATCTCAAAAGAAATTTATTGCAAATGATGATCCCCTGGTGATACTATAAGGTAATCACTGAGCTTCTAACTGCAAGCATTTTCTGGGGTTCAAACTCACCAGCTTTCTAGGAGAGAAAGGTCAACAGCTCCAAATTCCACATGCTCTGTGGGACAAAGGGAGACTTTCTATTCCTATAAAGAGTTACTGTCTTGGAAGGTCACAGAGATAGCTTGACCATATTCAATTGGGTCTCTATGAAATGGCACAATGGAAATGACATCACAGGAGTAAGTTCTATCACACTTCTATGTATTCGCTACCACATACCTTACAAATAGGTTGCTTTTATAATTGGTAAGAAAAGTCTTATCATTCATATAAATTAGCATTGCCAAAAGTGATATCACACTTAAATGGCATTAATTACATGATCTATGTTGAACAGCCTTTACCACTATCTGGTTCCAGAAATATTTCATCATCCTAAAAGGAGTCGCATACCTACAGTCACTACCCTGTCTCCTCTGGCCACAAACCCAGTCACCACTTCCCCACTGTCTGTGTAGATTAGTCCAATCTGAGTTTTTGTATGAATAAATTTTATAATATGTGGACTTTTGTGTTTGACTTTTTTAACTTAGCATATTTTCAAGGACCATCTATGTAATACACACACACATCTGGGTGTGAACGCACACAAAAACACATTGAGAGTTATTGAAGGAGACTGAACTACTTGTGTACACTAGAACAAACTATATATGTATATATTTATATCAGTGCTTCATTTTTTCTAGTAGAATAATATGCCATCATATGGCTATACCACATATTATTTATGTAGGCATCCGTTCATTGGCATTTAAAAATTTTAATGTTTTAAGAAATATTTCTCAATAATATCCTGTGTGGACCTAAAATGTCATAGCTACAAGTTTTAAGCCCATCTGGGCATAAAATCATTACATCCAAAAATAACCCCATATTTATCCACTTGATAAACAATTTTTGTAATATTTTGTAACATTTTGTAATGGTTTTGCATTGTTTTCTATTCCCCCAAGCATTGCATAAGTTTCCCAAATTATTTTCAACCTTACCAACATGTAATATTTGGACATATGGTTATTATTTTTGCAAAGCCCATAGGTCATGTACACAATTTAGGCATTATTGCTGGCCAAAATTCTTGGTTCACTTCACCCTGTGCTGCAGTATAAAAAGAGACCTGTCAATCTGGTTGTCAATAAATATAATGTGGTTTATCATTGTTAGGTGCCACTTATCATGACTACTTTATTTCACTAGACCCAGCAAAGTTTGTTTCTACATTATATGCATGCTATAAGCTAATTGTGCCCATTGGTGAAGCCACCATGTCAGTCCATCTTGGTGAAATTTGTCCTCTCCTTCACTAACATTGCTAATCTGGATGCCCTTCACCAGGATTGGTCCCTCCTAAAACTTCTTCTAAATTCTCAAATATAGTCTCATCATTCTCAATTCCAAGGGGAATTCTGATTGGGCTTATTTGTTGTTGTTTAGGCTTTCAGTATCTGGCAATATTTCGAAGCTATGCAAACGTATTTCAGTGGCTTCTCCCTCCAGAGGTGGGAGCTGAGTCCTTCTTGGTTGTCTGCTCATAGCCTGGAAGCTCTGCTGACACGTGTTCATTTTGGGAGACCTGGTTGACATTTGAAATAAGTGTTCTCACTTCCAATATCACTGCAATGCTCAAGTCACCACAGGATAACGAACTGACAGACAATTGGCGGGGGTCATTTATTAACAATGAGAAATCTCTTTTGAATGTCCTCAGGAAACAACTGTATCATTTTTCACTTGCACGGCTACCTGTTAACTTCCATAATGTACATGTTACCCATGAATTTTGTCTCTGGGGTCTATGTGGTCATTGCAATGAATTATAAACTTTGGATGTGAAAGTAAGAGTGTTGTGTGAGAAAGAACGCACTGATATACTTTCTCCTTGCCAATGAAAATATTCATGTGTTTCTCCTTAATTTAAAATATCTAATATAGACAAAAATGATTACTATATAAACGTCAACAAGCTCTGTTTGTAAAGTTGCCTTTAAATTGAGTTGCTTACTTTAAGTTCAGTGGTTTGAGCATGCTAATTGCTCTGTCAGAGAAGAATGAAGGTATGTACTACAGTGAAGATTCAAAACCATGGACACTCACAGGGATGGTTTTACTCTCCCCTCTAAGACCACTGTGTGTTGGAGTTGTTTGATGTATGAATTATAATATTCTTAAAAGAATCCTCTTGCTGCTGTTATGTTAAAAAGGGGTAGGGTATAGGAAAGAAGAAAACACAGCAACATCAAGTCCAACAGAAGAACAACTGGTGTATAGAACTTGTCCTATGACAAAATCAGGACTATGCGGCACAGGGTATTTTTTGAGCACTTGTGGACAGTGTCTGATAATATGTTCTTTTGCATTGTGTTCTTTTAGTATGGCAGAGTAGGGTTGAGAGTAAGACTAAGGGAATAATTTGGTCTGCAAGAACTTAAATCCTGTATTCTTAATATTAGTGTTGTTTCTCAGCTAGATGGCCACGTGTTTATCTTCAAGCCTTTAAGACCCCAGGGGCTATAACTTCCGATAATCAGAAAAGGGTGAAGGGTGATGGTGGTCAACATACAACAGGAAAATAATAATGTGAAACTTAGTGTGCTTTCATGAGGAAAGGCAATTGGGGAGGGTGGGGAAAAGTGAAGAGCTAATATCAAGGACTCAAGTTAAATAAAATGCCTTGAAAATGACGATGACAGCATATATGCAAATATGCTTAACACAATGGACGAATATCTGGATTGTGATAAGAGGTTCAAGAGTCCCTAATAAAAATACTTAATACTTTTTTTTTAATTTAGGTTTATTACCTTAAAGGAAAATACTTCTGGTGGTTCAGGTCAGAGGTGATGGATTTAATGTTGTTGGATTATGTGAAGGGTTACATGGGTGTGGGGCCTTTGGGTTTATTTCTGCCACCTACCTAGATGGTCTAGGAGGGAAGGATTAGACAATAACCAACTCAGAGGGCTGGTTGTTTATGTGAGGAACTTGGGGTGCTGACCCAGGAATCATGCCATATGACAGATGATTTTGCTCAGCCTTTCTATACCTCAGCCAATAACAGTTTCTGAATTCTGGGTATAAATTTGGGCCTTGTGCTATGTGTAAATACCCAAACATCTTCTGAAGTTTCTTCTTGCATTGTTATGCGGATACCTTGTTCATGGGTCAGGTGTGCTTTGTCTTGTTTTTCTGCCAACACAGAGAGGGGGAAAAGTGCCTGGGATAGGTCATGCTTCCAGATGTCTTAAGAGAGAGCCATGAAGGAGGGGTTAGATCTGCCCAGTAGGGCTGGAACTCCCCCAACTTGCATGGAGAGTTAGCTCATTCACGACTGACACCAGCTGTAGGTTGCCCAATGCAGTAATCCTCAAGCATTTGGGTTGACTGTGTGGTACCTACCATCTGGGCAATGATATTACTGTGAATGTGTTGGACTGGGGCTCTCCTGAATTGAGCCGAGAACCACATATATCTGTGCTTATTTCTGCTCCAGACTAGCTATGCAGAGCTACGTATCTTGGGAAGACAGCTTCCCCAGTTAGCTCTGAGATCAGCAAATTTTAGTCCAGACTAGAGTTGAGACTAAACACACGCCACAAGTTTGTGGTATGGGCCAATAACAGAAGAAATTCTCTTGGATATTGAAAAAGAAAGACCCAAAAAGAATTCATGCATTTGATTTGCGGCGCTGGAAAGTACCATGCACTGCTAACATGACAAAGAGAAATGTATTGGAAAAGGAATGACCAGAGGATTCCTTAGAGGCAAGGATGATGAAACTTCCTCTTACAGTCTTTGGCTCTATTTTCAGGAAAGAGCATTCACTGAAGTCGCATTCACTGAACTTGCAAACGCAGCACAAGAAACCTCCTTTTTCTTTCATCAGCCCACATGGCTGTAGCTCAAACCCTATATATATCCCACTATCCCAATACTGGGTGCAGCTGCCCTGGCCTAACTCTCAGGCCTTTTGACCTACCCAGGAGCACAAGATGCTCCTGTCTGTCTCTCTCTGCTGTCCTTTTCCTTTCCAAAAGTCCTTCACTACCTCCAATAAAGCCTCTATGTTTGCTTTTCATTCCTAACTGAGCTCTCGCTCCTTCCTGTGACCCCGTCTCAACCTCTCCTCTTGGTGCGTGGAACCCAGGAGGAGTAAGAGGTGTCTTGACGTGCCCCCCCCTTGGGCTAATCGGGTGCCCCTCTCCCTTCCACCCCCCTTTCCTCAAACTAGGACCTCTCAGCTGCCATGCACCGCAACTACCAGTGAGTATAGTCCTCCCCCCCAGACCTTTATCTCTGTGTGTATTTTCTGGAATTTCTGCCACTAACAATACCCCTGGCACTGGGCCTGGCAATCCACGTGTTTCAGGTCCACAGCTCTGCGGTGCCTGCTCTTGGGCTTACCTTTCTCCTTTTCTCACTCTGAACAAAGGCCTGTGACCACCCTCTATTCAGAGGGCCACAAAGCCAGGTCCATCCCCCACTAGCTTCCTGGGTGCCTTTTACTGTCACTCATCCAGGTTCCTCCTGTATCGGCTGAAGCCCTGGGCCCACACCAGGGAACCCTCCTGCTTGGAGTGTTCAGGATTCTCCCACTGGGCCCTTAACTCTGACTGGGATGCATCTCAGGGTTACTGGGCCACCTCCTGACTGAAGGGTGTGGACAGGGATGGGCCAACCTTCTCTTTGGCCTGTACCCCCTGCAGTTTAAGACACCATGGGAAGCTCACTCTCTACCCTCCTGTTAACTCTGACTGAGCTGGGCCTGACTCCAGATGTTCACCCTAACCTTAAGTGACCAGATTTTAAGCGGGACACCATTGACCAAAGGGGGTGGGGGAGTTCTTGAATAAAGATTTGGTCTATAGGGAGCAACAAAAATTTTCATGGAACACAAAAATAGAACTGTAATATATTTATTTATTTTAATGTTAAAATGCCACAGGACATGAACAAATTGTTAAAAAGTGTGACAGTCCCAATTTCAAACAATTTTTCCCACATCCTGCGGCATTTTTTTTTTAAGTCCTGATTTTTGGAAAGAATGTTTGACAAGCTAGGGAACAGCGAGAGAACAGGAAGAGAATATACCCCCTCACCCCTGGCCAATGGTGTCCCACTCAGCTTTACCAATGTTAAAATCTGGTCACTTTACCCTAAGCATCTGGTCTTCTTCTGCAACCAAATGTGGTCTCAATTCCAATTGGACAATGGGTTTCATTGGCCAGATATTGTCTGCAACCTTGACAACTTGTGGCACCAAACCTAAGGATGGTCTGAGGTTTTGTATGTTCAGGTTCTTTCCTTCTCTGTTCTTGTTATTCTTCTGTGTGCCTCCTTGTCACCCAGCTCCAGTTATGCAGTGGCCTCTTCTGAACTCCTCTTCCAAACTTCCCTTATCTCGCATTGCCACACAGAACAACCTGCCCTCTCTGACTCTCTGGGAACACTGTCTCTCCCACCTGCCTCTACCCTGCCCTCTGCCTGCCTCTCCTGCAGACCCAGGGCCACCTCAGGCTCCTCTGAGACTTCCCCAACTCCAAACCGCCCCACTCCCTCAACCCACAGCCTAATCAGGACCCTTCTCAGTCTCTGCCATAATCTAAGTATGCCCTCACCATCACCTCCCTCCGCTACCCCCGCACTCCAAAGGTCAAGGTGATTATGCCTCTGACTCCTGTCCCCTCCCAAAGCCACTGAGCCTCTGACACCTGTCTCTTCCCCAGAGCCAAACCCTTCTGGCTTCCTGAAGTCTCTCCCCCTCTACTCATTCCCTTCCTATGCAGCTTCCTCTAAGGCAACACCCACAGCCTCCTAAGCCCCTCAGCTACTGCCTTTGTGAGAAGCTGCTGGGTATTTTCTCACAGAACCCTACCACCTTTATTAGGGAGTTCCAATACCTTATTCAGGCTTACCGGTCATCTCTCATAAAGCAGTTAATTTCAATAAGCTACAGAAAAATTACTCAGCAGCCAGGTAAAAGTCCCACAGTTTTTGTTTCATGCCTGACTTTAGTCTTAAACCAATTTACATAATTAACCCCTGCCTCTCTGGCAAAAGCCACTGTCTTCGTCGTCACTCACTTTACAACTCAGTCAGCTACTGATATTAAAAAAAAAAAAAACTTTAAAAAGACAAGGATGGCACTCAGACCTCCATCTATGACCTGGTGAATATGGTATTTAAAGTTGTCAATGTCTGTAAGTCCAGAGCCCACCAAAAATCACGCTGGCAATCTCAAGTCTTATTTTTCATCCTGGAATCAGCTGGAAGGAGTGGTCAGAAGACTTTAGAAGGCTGCAATTTCAATTGTGAACTCTGCCACGATGAATATTGGAGCACAGATGTCTGGCGGTGGTTTGTTCTTGACTCTTCTCAGTATATGCCCAGTACGGGGATTGCTGGGTCATACGGCAGCTCACTTTTCATCTGTTTTATATATGTCCAAATTGATATCCATAGATGCTGTACATACCTTCAAGACCACCAGCAGTGGATGAGAGTTCCTGTCTCCCCACAGCCTCTCCAACATCTGTTGCTTTCTGATTATTTTAATTGGGTTATTTTGGGGGGTTATTTTAATTTGCACTGCTCCTATGGCTACTGATCAGGAACATTTTCTCATATGTTTATTGGCCATTTGGATTTCTGAGTCTGTGAAGCTTCTGTTCAGGTACTATACCTAACTTTGCAACTGTGAACTGTGCTGCGATAAACATTGAAGCATAGATGTCTCTCTGGCTGTGGTTTGTTTCATGCCTTTTCTGGGTATATGCCCAGTAGGGGCGTTGGTGGGTCATATGGTAGTTCAATTTTCACCTGTTTTAGTTATCGCCAAATTGATTTCTATAGTGGCTGTACGGTAGGCAGTTTTTTTTTTCTTTTTGGAAGCTATCAGAGTATTGTATATTTTAGTAATAAGGCCTTTGTTTGATGTGTCATTGCTAAAGATGTTTTCCTAGTCTGTGGACTTTCTTATTACTTTCTTGATGAATTCTTTCAATGTACACAGGTGTTTTATCTTCAGTGTCTTCCACTTGTCAATTTGTGTCTCCTTTGTGTTTGTGTCTTATCTCATCTTTGATAGCCTATGTATTCACTGTGCCAAAGTTCTCGTATTGGTCCCAATTCCTTTATTGATGGCCTTAATAGTTTGGGGTTTTATGTCGAGGTTTGTGATCCACCTTAAGTTTATTCTTGTTCATGGACTGAGGTAAGAATCTTGCTTCATTTTTCTGCAGGTAAATAACCATCTTTTCCAGCACCATATATTGAAGAGGGCATCAGCTTCCCATTTGATATTTTGGGGGCCCTTATCAAAGATCGATTGTCTGTATGCAGATGTTTTTATTTCTGGGTTTTCAGTTCTTTTTCATTGGCCTGATCCACAAGCACGGGATATTCTTTCATTTTTCAAGGTCACTCTTGGTTTCCTGTAAGAGTGTTCTGTAATTTTCCTCATATAGATCTTTTGTTCTTTTAGTCAGGTATATCCCTAAATATTTCAATTTGCACTTGGCTATTTTTAAGGGCACCACCTCTTTAATCTCCTCTTCTGTGGTCTTATCTGATGTATATAGCAATGGGATAGACTTCTATTTGCTGATCTTGTTTCCTGCCACCCTGTCATACTCCTCTATTGCTTCCAGTACTCCCCTTTTGCAGCTTTTGGGATTTTCCATTTTTAAAATAATGTCATCTGCAAACAACCATAGTTTCCTTCCCCAGGCAAATATCTTTGATGTCTTTCCTTTGCCTTATGTGTTTAGCCAAAACCTCTAGTATGGTATTAAAGTGGGGACAAGGGCCATCCTTGTCTGCTCCCCTTTTTGAGTAGAATTGTGTTAGACTTTTTTCCATTGATTACCACGTTGGCTGTTGGTTTTACATATATAGCTTGTATTGTCTTGAGGAATTTCCCTTCCATTCCTATCTTCTCAAGTATCTTAAACAGGAATTGGTGTTGGATGCTGTTGAATGCTTTACCACATCCATCAATATTATCATGTGGTTCTTATAGTTTTTCGTGTCAATGTGGTTAATGATACTAATGGTCTTTCATATGCTGAACCATCCATGCATCCCTCATATGAATTCTACTCGATCATTGTGAATTATTTGTTTTATATATGTTTGTGTTCTGTTGGCTAGTATTTTGTTAAGTTTTATTGATATTCATTAGGGAAATTGGTGTGTAGTTGTCAGTTTTTGTGAGATCCTTGCCTGGTTTAGGTATGAGATTTATACTAGCTTCATGGAAGGAATTGGGGTGTTTGCCATTTTTATATGTTCTGAAGGGTTTGTGTAAAATTGGTGTCAGTTCTTTCCATAATGCTTGATAGAATTCTCCAGGTAACCCATCTGATCCAGGAGATTTTTTTTGTTGTTGGCAATCCCTTGATGACTTCGTATATTTCTTCTATTGATATGGGGTTGTTGAGGTTCTTGACAGCCATTGGGGATAGTCTAGGGAGGGATTGTTTTTCAAAGAATTTGTCCATGTCTTTAAAGGTGCTGAATTCATTGGCGCACAGTCCTTCAGAGTACTGTGTAATCATCCTTTTGATTTCACTGGGGTCTGCTGTAATGTCCCCTCTTTCATCCCTTGTCCTTGCTTTTGAAATGTGCTCCTTCCTTTCTTTGAAGAAGTAAGTCGATTCAATGTATTCTTTTGAAGAACCAACTTTTAGCTACATTAATTTTTCCCTTTTCTTATTTTCCCTCTCTTGAATCTAAGATGTAATTTTCATTGTTTCTTCTGCTATTATTTGGATTGACTTGTTGACTCTGGTCTAGTGGCTATAGGTTTGTGCCAGTGCATCAGTCATAAGTCTCTCCTCCTGTTTTATGTGTGCCTGTAATGCTATGAAACTTCCTCTGATGACTGCCTTTGCTGTTCCTCATAGGTTTGGGTATGTCATGTTCTCACTCTCATTGGTCTTTAGAAATTTACTAATTTCATCTCTCATCTGGGCCAGTACACACTCCTTTTGCAATAGGGTGCTATTCATCATCCAATTGCTTACTCTTATTTTCTTTATCTTACTTTTGGCACTGTAGTCAAAGAGAGCTGTCTGTATAATATCAATGCACTTAAATGTATGCAGATTCGACTTATGCCCTCACATGTGGTCTATCTTTGAATATGTGCCATGTGGACTTGAAAAGAATGTGAATTTTTTTGCAATTGGGTGGAGAGCTCTGTAGAGATATATCAGGTCCAATTGTCTAATCACTGTGTTTCGATTTTTATTCTCCTTACTGAGTTTCTTTCCCAGTGAACTTTCTTTCTCAGAGAGTGGTGTATTGAAGTCAGCTACTATAATTATTGAAATTGTGATATCTTTTTTTCAACTTTAGAGCATTTGACTGACATATTCCACTGGATGCTCATTAGGAGTTTTAATGTTTAAAATATTTAATGGTTCTTTATCTGTCATTCCATTATAAAGTGTCCCTCATCTCTTTTTCTGGTTTACCCTTTGAGGTCAATTTTTTCTGAGATTAAATGGCTAGAGCTGCTTTTTTTAAATTGCTGTTAGCATGGTATGTTTTTCTCAGCTTATTTTTGTCTGTGATCTTAAGATGTGTTTCCTACAGGCATCATATCTCAGGGTTGTGTTTTCTAAGCCAATTTGTTCATCTCTGTCTCTGAAGGCCTTAGTTCATTCCACTGATATTCAGGGTTATTACATCTATCTGTGCTCTCTGGGATGTCATTTTATCACTCTTGTGTTGGGTATTTCCCTACCTCCCTTTATTTTCCATGGTTTGTGACTGTGTATTTGTGGCTCATTCTGGCCTTTTCCCCACCATTGAGGCAGTGTTATCTTGGGGGTGCTTTCCTATTGATGGTCACTAGTTGAAGTTGTTCTGTTTGGCGGTCTCTTGTATGTGCTTGGTGGTTGTTCTTCTACCCCTAATGAGTCAATGAGGATCTTTTGGAGGGATGATTTCTTTTTAGCATATTCTTTGAAATTTTTCTTGTCTGGAAAGACTCTCACTTCTCCATCAATTTTGATAGCAATTTAGCTGGATAGAGTATTTTAGGGTTTGGGCTGTTTTCCTGCAATTTTTGGAATATGCTGCTCCATTCTCTCCTCTTCTTCAAAGTTTCCATTGGTAGGTCTGAGCATATTCTTATCTGCTTGCCTTTAAATGTGATTGCCAGTTTTTCAAAGCTGCTCTCATAATTTTCTCCTTTTCCTCATAATTGAATAGTTTAACAACTATATGTCTTGATGATTTCTTCTTGGGATTCAGTCTAATTGGCATTATTTCAACTTCCTGGATAACCATCTGGTTTTCATTCATTAAGCTAGAGAAGTTTCCCTCCAAACATTCCATCACTATTTGGGATGTTGGTTTCCTTTTCATAGAATCAGACATTGTTCTGAGGTTTTCTTCCACTTCTCTGATAGACTTGCTAGACTTTCCCCCCACGTTTATTAATTTCCTCTTGTGAGTTCTCTAGGTCACTGATGCAGTTCTGTAGTGTGTCCTCCATTCTCTAGGCGAAGTCTGTAAGTTTACTATTATTTTTTGTTCACTCACCCCTTAGTTCTTTTTTTCCTCTTTGGTGCATGGCCTTTATCTCCTTTATCAATTCTTCCTGTTTCTGTAGTTCTTTCCTCATGTCCTGTATGCATCTAAACAGCATTCTGAAGATTTCTTTCTGTGGTTGATCAACATATGCATTTCCTATGACTGCTGTTAGATCCAGCTGATCTTTTGCATTATATTTGGCTTTTGTTTTCTTGCTGATGCTGTGGAAGCAGCTTGCTGGTTTTTGTTTGGTTTATTGGAACTAGGTGCCATTTTCCCTGGTGTGTCAGAGTCCCGGGTTCTCTCTTTGGGAGACTGTCCCTGGTGTTTCTCTAAGATGCCTTTGGCCCACTGCCTTGAGGGGTTGTGTTTCACCTTTTGTCCTGCTGGGTTTCCCCTCTCATCTTCTGCTATCCTTTATGCTCCAGCTTCCCCCAGGCCTCCTTAGAAATTTCTTACAGCTGAGCATATTGTTGGTCTGATGGAAAGTTTTGATTGAGTGCAGTGGAGTGCATTTAGGAGATAGGTTGGGGGTTGGGTGATCTGTTTTTGGCTAGGGGCACTTCCCATAGATAGGCTGGGGGGGTCTACTACTGGCATGCAAATTACAGAGGGGAGGGCAGGATTGAGCAGGGAAATGGGAGCATACCTTAGACTGACTCCAAATGCTGGGTTCCTACTCCACAGCTGCAGCAGGTTCTGCCACACTTGTGTCCACTGATAGTCCCTAATTGTGTGGCAGTATAGAACTCTCTTCTTGTGCAGTGTTAAGGGGCGGGAGTCTGGTAGGGAGGGGGTGCACTCAAAGGCAGGTGGGGCAACAAGCCTCTGCTGTGTGCCTGGTTGCCTTATGGCACCTGGGCGTGGGTCTCCTGGGCCAGGGAAGGGCTGGCCCAGTGGTGTCTGAGAGACTCCCGGGCGAGGCAAGAATCTTTGAGGGTGGTGAGTAAGGGGTGCGGGTCTGCAGTGGAGCAGCCCCACAGAATTCTGAGCGCCCTAGGGTTGGGGTGGGGACTGGCCGCTAAATTTGCTTGTGTGTGCCAATGCAGGACAGACTCTTCTGCTGTAAGCCTGGCTGCATTGTGTGTAGGTGGCAGCAACACAGGGCATGGGCATCCAGAGAGTGCGGGCGACAAGGTGGATGTCAGCTTTTGGTTTAGAGAAGTGCTCTAAGTTTTCTTGGGACTGTACAGATTGATTTGGTACTCCTACTCATCCCCAAGTCTCCCCAATTCACCAAATTCCATGGAGCACCGAGCTTGAGCTACCTATCTTGCCGCCACCTTCCTTCTGCATCATGTTCTCATAACCCTAAAAGTGTACCCTCTATATTGAGGATATCCCCAGCTGGTGAAAAGTGTAAAGCTTTCTACTCATGTAGGGATAATCATTTAGTTGTTTCTTTAGTCGATAACACATCTTTTTACCCTATAGGTCATTGTAACCTTATTGGTGAAAATATCTTTGCAGAGGAAATTGAAGGAAGGTTATCCGGGAAACCCTACTTGTAATCAAATGCATTCTTGTAAAATAGGCTCTGCAGAAAAATTCAGAGAAAACCAGGAGGCAACAGGATCACACAGGGAAACATTGGGGTTATAGGATCAAAGGGCCAAGGAATTTCTGGGGCCATCAAGAGCCTCTTGAAGCTAGGAGAGACAATGAATACATTCTCCTCAAGGGCCTTTCAACCTTTCACACATCTGCTGCTACTTGGTTTCTGATTTAAAACCTTTAAAACCAGGAGATAATACATTTTTCTTTTAAGCAGATATGTCATCTTTTAGTAATAAGTAATAAGTTCTTTGAAGAAACTGTATAATTCAATCAACAATGAGAATGTTACATGCTCTTTTTTTTAATTGTTTTGTTTTTGGGCATCACTGCCCTCTGGTAGTCGTGGGAGCTACCCAGCACTGCTCCCAAGAGCAGCCACTGGATTTGAACTGCCAAGCCCATGAGCCACAGTCCCGCACTCAACCACTTACACCACTGGGGCTCAGCCCTACATCCTCTTCTTTATCAAAAACTTTTTGTTGCCAAATCATAAAATTAAGTAGTTCAGGGTGCATAAGCAAATGTGGAAAAGAAAGCTGATGGTTCCTGGCTATCAAAAGATATAGCAAATGACATATTAATGGCTTGAAGATAAACAAGTGGCCATCTAGCTGAGAAGCCACAAAGTCCACATGGAAGAAACACTCTAGCCTGTCCTGACATGATCATTGTAGACAAAGTGGGTGCATGAGCAAATGTTGCAAAAAAAAGCAGATGGTGCCTGGTTATCAGGATATATAGAATCTGGGACCTTAAAGGCTTGAAGATAAACAACTAGCCATTTAGTTGAGAAGCAACAAACCCCACATGGAAGCAGCCCAGCAGCCTGGGTGATCATGAGATATTGAGGGGATCAGTTATCAGGAATCAAAGAACAAAAATCATGTCATTGTGAATGAGGGGGAGTACAGAGTGAGGACCCAAAGCCCATCTGTAGGCAAATGGATATTTCCTCACTGAAAGCTCTCGGGAAGGGGATAAGTCAGTGAGGGTTCAGCGTAGCAATGATGAAACATGCAATGTACCTCTAATTCTTAAATGTTTCATTTCCCCCACCCCATGCCCTATCTTGATCGCAATTCTACCTTACAAATCCAGCTGGACTGGAGCATGTACACTGGTTCAGATAGGAACTGGAAACACAGGGAACCCAAGACAGAACTTTCCAGGACCAGTGGTGATAAGGGTGATAATGAGAGGACTTGGGGAAGGTGGGATAGAAAGGGAGAACAGATTACAAGAGTTTACATACAACCACCTCTCTGGGGGATGGATAACGGAGAAGTGGGTGAAGAGAGACGTTGGATGGTACAAGATAGGAAAAAAATAATAACTTATAAATTATCAAGGTTTCAGGGGGGAGAGAGAGTGGGGAGGAAGGGGAAAAATGAGAGTGGATACCAGGGTTTCAAGTAGAAGCAAGTATTTTGAGAATGATGAGGGAAACAAATGTACAAAAGTGCCTCACACGAAGTATGTATGTGCAGACTGTGATAAGTGTATGAACGCCAAATAAAATGATTTAATAAACATGAAAAAATAAAATTAAAAGATAGTAAGGATGAGAACAAACAAAAAATTAAGTAGTTCATTCAATTATATTTAAAACAGGAATACAATCATCATCCTAATTTTACAAAATTTTCTTCATCCTTACACTCCTTGTTATTAGCTCCATATTTCCCCCTAACTTCCCCTGCAAAATTCCCAAGAAACCATGAATTCAGTTACTGTCTCTAGAGATTTTCTAGAGGGGAGCTGTCACAGGCTCAGTCTGACTAGAAACTGCAGATGTGCTTTGGGCTCCCACTCTCCTCCATAGTCTTCTACAAATTGGGTGTTTCAAATTTTAGCTCTAGAACTTTCCCCTTTCCCATAATTGAATTTTGTATTTGTTATCTTTGGATCGCACAAGTTGATGTGCTTCTCCCATGTGGGCTTGATTGACTCCTTGCTTAAAAATGGCTGCTTGTCTGCATACATGCCTTTAAGACCCCAGACACTATTCAGATTGAGAGTCGGGCACCATCTACTTTTTTCACCATTCTTTGCTGTAGCACCCTACCTTCAGTGATAATTACATAAAGGTTAGTATCAAGCAGGGACATGTTATCAGAACTAACTTTTCTTGGATGAGGTCTAGAGTTGAGTAGGACCACAGACTCTGTTTCTTTTTTTCCATGAAGATTGATCATATCAGATCTATTTTGGTGGTAATAATATGAGCACATCACAACAATGTAAGACCAACTATATCAATAGCAACTATAAGTCAGCCAGCACCAAAAAACAGAGCACATGCAGGAAGGAAGGAAAGAAGGATTACTGAAAGCCATATACAGGAAAGGAAAAAAAAAACATAAACAAAGAAATAAAACATTGTTACTCACCTCCAGCTATAAAAGTCTATTGCATTATTATCATCATCATCAATTTTCCCAATGACCCAGCACTCCAGGCAATGTCACTATAAGGAGTCTATGTGATTTTAGTCCCATCTTGAGCTGTAACACACATGTTTTGCCTTACATAGTTTGATCTCCCATTAGTTCATATGTGATGACCCTGAGTATAGAGATTTATGTCAGGGGGAACATTCTGGATCAATTTGCCTAAATGAAGATCTTGCTTAATGGATCAGACTCTGCTGTTACACTTCAAGGTAGGCATAGAAGTGTTACATACATGGTAATCCTGAGTCCCTTTCCTTTGAAAACCCACTGATCCAGGTGTTCCCTCAAGGTCCAGTGACTGCCACGTCCACCTTGTTGGTGCGGCCACTCTCTGCTTCCTCTTCTATTCAAGTAGCCCAGTCCTCATTCCAAGGGTGTAGGCAGCTTAGAGGCAGGGCTCAGCTCATTCAGCAGGGCCTCTATGTTAAGTCCATTTAGTGTAGCCCCTGTGCTATGCTATGCTGCCTGTAAGTTCAAGCTTCCATGATTATCATAATGTCTACCCAAGAAAATAAAATCTGGACCATTGTGCCTCTAAGTTCCCTACACTTATTATTTAACAACCCTTCCTGCTATGAAGTTAATTTTCCCCATACTTCTGAAAAAAATATCAGTATTTACTTCAAGATGGTCCTCTCTCCTGGTGTTGAATTGAATTTCTGGAAAGTTTCTCTTTCCATTCTTGTGGGGGCCCATCGATTTGCTCAAACTTTGTTCACATATTGTATAACCGCAGGTGAATTTTCATCTCCCAATGCTCCCCTATGAAGGAAGTGACCCCAGTCAAGTGGTTCTTGGGAAGTGCACTCTAAGGTGATGATTTTAGGTGTCTGGCCAGTAGGTATCTCCTTTTGTTCAGGAATTGATTCCTAAGTTTTGTTTAATTGGTGTTTGTTCTTACAGTAGTGAACTCATGCAATATTAGTCATTTTGTAGCTTAATTATTTCATTCAGGAAAATGATTT
>PVJH01016948.1:7814-49207 GCA_004026705.1 Nesogale talazaci | reverse complement strand
CCTCCTATCTGTCAGTCACACAGACCTGGGGAGGCGGCTAAGGCTGACGCTTTCCCTCCAGGGGATCTCTCGCCCCTTCACCTTCACCCGTCAGTGCTTCAGCCAGGTCATGTGCCCCGGCCTCCCTTGTCTTTCAGACGGACTATGAGGGCCAAGCCAAGAAGCTGCTGGAGCTGATGGAGCACACAGACGTGGTCATCGTTGCCGGGGGAGATGGGACGCTGCAGGAGGTGCTGAACTTGTGGGGGTGTGGGGCCGTACCAAGGTGTGGGGGGGGGGTGGGCCTGCAGGCTAGGCGGTCAGAGCAAGGCAGGCAGGAGTTCTGGAGGAGGCTTCTATGGAGTCCGACCCTTGAGGCTCGCTGCTCTCCCGATCACCACCAAGGCCACACTGCCACCCATCACGGAGACGGACTTTGGTCCCGTTTAAATGTGATGGACAGGGGTGGCCCTGGCGAGAAGGGTGCTGGGTAGGACAAACCTATTGTGAGGATGCCCAGGAAGGAGCTCTGTGAGGACAGGACACTGCATGTGCGAGACACGGAATGCAATCCCTTTGAAAGGACAGCCCGTGTCCCTTCGTCCCATCCACCTGCCTCAGGGGTCAGGGGACAGAGGCTAGCCCTGCAGGAGCCCGGTCTCCAGAGTGCTGTAGCAGGGAGAGGTGCTGTGTAAGCCTCTTTGAAAAGCCCATGCTAATCATCCCCGAAGTGCCTTCGTGTCTGTCTAATGAAGTACACAGAGTACTGATAGCCTGTGGCAGCCCCAGTACCCCGACGTCCAGTGAGGGGCCTGACATCTTGGTTGCACGGGGCTCGGTGCTTGTCTGCTGACCCAGAGGTCAGTGCCTCAAACCCCCCCACCCCCCCAGCCCCTCCACTGGAGAAAGATGAGGCGGTAAAGATGGCAGCCCTGGGGTCCCTGTGGAGCAGCTGTGGGGGGCTGGACTGGCTCTGCGGCAGGGGAGATGGCCCTTCCTCCATGGGCCGGTGTCTCCGGAGAGAGAGCAGCTCGGACGCGGCTCTGCAGGGAGGACTCACTTCTTGGATGAGACAGGAAGTCTCATCTAACTTTGGCTGCCCATGTGATTTGCGACCTCGTCTGTGTTTTTGACCTGTGCAGGTGGTCACTGGGGTTCTTCGGAGAGCAGACGAGGTGAGCACAAAGAACGAGCAACGACATCGTAGCCTTTCCTCTCCTGTCCCTCCCTCCCTCCCTCCCTCCCTCGTCCTTTTGCAGTGCTCTCCCAGGGTATGTTTTAAGGGGTGGGAGCAAGCCCCTTTCTACTGCTGGTGAGCGAGTCTCTGAAGTGCTGGGCCTTTTGCTCTCATGGGACCCTTGTCTCAGAAACCTCCTGCCCACTTCCTCCCTGATTGTGTGTGTGGGGGGGCGGGGGGGGGGGAGTGGACCCCACCCAGCTTTATGTCTTACTGCTGTGCCCCTCTCCCTAGGCCACCTTCAGTAAGACCCCCATCGGCTTCATCCCCCTGGGCCAGACCAGCAGCCTGAGCCGCACTCTCTTTGCTGACGGGGGAAACCAAGTCCAGTAGGTGGTTCTTGTGGGGTGTGTGGGGGTGGGGGTAGGAAGCCAGGGCGAAGGCCACGTGTGTGTTTCTGGTGGGGTGGACACTGGGTGCTGAGTCACGGGCCCGGAACGTGCCATCATTAAAGGGAGCTGGGGGCCATTTCCTGTGTCCGGGAAGTTGTCCTGTCGGGTTGGAGGGTCAGCTCAGGCGGGGACGGACAAGCACACGGGATGACCTTCCCCACGGAGAAGACAGCTCCCATCAGGCAAACCGTCCTGCCTTGACCCTCCCGCGTCTCCATGGAGGCAGTCTGCACCCCGCCGTGTGCTCCCGGCCTGCACGATGACGAACAGCCTGTCCCAGGGAGCCCCAGCCTGCGGCTGACGCTGACACAGCCGCTCGCCGGCACAGCCCTGCCTGGGGAGCCAGTGAACGTGCTTCCCCCCTCCTCAGGGACCTCATGTTTCTCTTGACTTTCCTCTCTATTTCTGAGGGGCAGTGGGGTGGCAGGCGGTGAGTCTCTTGCACACTCGTATTGGGGCTGGCTACTGCCAGAGGCTGCCCTCCCCTCAGGTCAGCCTTGGTTATCAGAGGTGCCTTTGCTGAGGCTCCCAGGAGGCAGGTCTCCTCCGGAACAGCAGGCTCATCTTCGCACGCCTTGCCCAGCCTCGGGCCTCTTCCCACCACGCCTGGCCACCAGGGCTGAGGTGGACGGCAGTGTGGGGCTGCTGGTGCCCTGGGAGCAGTGGTGTGTCCCGCCCCTCAGCAGCGCCTGGCTCCGCTCTGCCTGCCTGCTGCTGGCCAGCGCCCTCTTGCTTCCGAAGGAGCACGCAGCTATCCCTTCGAGCGCCGCTCTGCAGAACGTGCCATTCCTGCTGGAGAATGACCAGTCACGACTGCGTGGGAGCCAGTCTTCTGGGAAGCCACGGGAATGACAAAGCAGGACTGGTGTGGCAGCAGCATGGTGTCTGTGACGCTGGAGAAGCACCAGGTCCCGCCGTGGGCTGGACAAGGCTCCGTGGGCACAGCGCTGACATCCTACGCAGGGTTCCTTGCAGGACCTCTGTTGGTGGTCACTCCTCCACCCTGGGGTCACACCCCTTGCCCCCACCTGACCCAGATCTCATTCGCCAAGCTGCTTCTCCAACCCTCCCAAGAGCAGCAGCATTGGAGGGCAGGGAGGGACAGAGACGTGTTGGAGAAAGATGGAGAAGGAGAGGTTAGGTTGCCTCTGTAAATGCAACTTGCCTGACCGCCGGGGAACCCAGAGGCTAGTCAGACACTTGGGCAGGTGTGTCAGTGTCTGAGATTTGGATGTAACTCAGGAGCGCCCTGCTGGTGCCGTCGGTCAAGCGTGGGTCTGCCCACCACAGCGCTGGCGGTTCAAGCCCGCCCTTTGTTCCCCAGGAGAAAGAGGAGGCTGTCTGCTACAGAAGCACAGCAAGGGCCCTGTGTGAAGATACCGTTTCTTGCCCTGGCTCTGGGCCGATGACAAACTCCCGAGGGTGGTGTTTCTGCTACTCTAACCTTCCCTGGAGAATTAGACTCCTCCCTTCCCCATGTGCACCACCTCCAAGCAGCCCTTCTGGATTCTCGGGAGACAGCCATCCTCCTGTAAATGTCCAGCTGTCAGTCTGGGCGCCTTGTGGGTGCCGGCCAGGTTCCCTGAGCCGACTCTGGGGAGTCAAGGCGGCTGGAGTGTTGTTCAGTTCTTCCGAGTACTTGTGGAGTTGCTCTTGGAGTTTGGGGAGCACACGAGCCTCTGAAGGGGCAGAACGGGGGCTGGAAGGCAGTCAGAGCCAAGTCAAGACATTCTTGTGGGATAACCCCGGCGGCCCTGAAGAACGAGGAGTCCACTGACAATGGGAAACAGACCTTTCTCCCCAACACAACCTCCTGTGTCCTGAAAACTTCTCCATTCTCTAAAGATGAGCCCATCGGAATCGCAGAAAGTTGTCGCCGTCATGACCTGGGCTGACCTCTCACCCTGGATCCCCCTGCCCTGTGTCCGCTGGCCCCCTTACTAGAAGGCTCCCTAAGGAGAGAGTTCATCATCAGCCTCCCACCAGTCACAGGGACACGGTGTTTGCAGCGGCCCCCTGCCTGCTGGCCCCCGGGAGCCAGCTGTCCTGCTCACCCACCCTCACCCTGACTGGGTGGTGAGGCATGGAGAGGCGATCCTGGCACCAGGCGCTTTCACAGGCTTGACCCTGTATTGTGGAATCACTGGGACAAGGTGCTGGGTGGGGAGCATGCTGACCTTGGGGCAGAGGAGGCTGCTGGGGTCTCATGGCTGCAGAGACCTGCACTGCACTTAACCCAAAGAACATGAACCCCTGTGGTGACTCAGAGTTGGCTGGGCAGGGAGGGTCCCATGACCACTCTCGTGGTATAGTGGCTGTCTGGAAGTGTGGTGGTTCAAGCCCAGCTGCTGCTCTGGGAGGCCATCTGCACTCCTACAGCTGGCAGTTTGGGGAACCTCATGGGGGGTGGAGGGAGGGAGTGCTCGGTCTTACCGGATCTGTTAAGAGGGACTCAGTAAGGGAGGCTGAAGGATGAGAATGAGCCAGGTGCCAGAGGGGTGTGGGGCAGGGGCCCTGGCATGCGGGCAGCCAGGGGTGTGTGTGTGTGTGTGTGCGTGTGTGTGTGTTGTACCTGCCTATCTGTACATGGGTGCATGCGCAGGGTGCTGGAAGGCTGTCGTTTCCCCACTTGACCCCCTCCCCTCCTCCTGTAGACACATCACCACTGCTGCCCTGGCCATCGTGAAAGGAGAGACAGTGCCACTTGATGTCTTGCAGATTAAGGTACACTTTCTCTTCCTGTATTTTAAATGCATAGCAATCACAGCACATAAACACAGCCTGAACGTGATTGGACAGACACACAGGGAGACTATGAGTGGCTGTCCGAGCCCCGGGTAGACAGTGGGAGCAGACGTCACCCAGCATCTCTGTGAACTCACAACATCCTGGGGACCGAAGAAGTCTTGCCCGGGTGGCAGCACCCCCTGGGGGCTGTGCAGGACATGACAGCAGCTGTGGCAGAGGACAGAGCCTTGTGTGGACACTGGAAGCTGGCTGGAACCTGGGCTCTGGGAAAGCCTTGGCCGGGTGTTCCCAGGAGAAGACGCAGGACTGGCCATGTGTCATCCCCTGTGCTCAGGTCACTGTTCGGAGCTGGTAGGAAATGCCCGGTTCATGAAGCCAGAGCAGGAGCGAGGGTTTGGAACAGGAGCTGAGAGAGCCAGAGCGCCCTGATCGGAACGCTTCCCTTGCCCCAACCGAGCAGCAGGCCCTGGTCATCGGGTCTGCCCCGTGGCTCCTTGACCATCCCAGAGCGGCCGTTCGTTGGGGATCAGGCCCCCTCGTCTTTCTCCCAGAGTAGCTGGTGGGTCAAATGACAACCTTGTGTGTTGCAGCTGAGTGTTTGACCACTGCCCCGCCAGGCCCCGCTGCCAGTCTCTCCTTTTTGATGATAGCGGTTTTGGAGTGCTGAGACTGGGGCCCTGTGGTGCTGGTGAGCCCCAGGCCTCTCACCTTGAGCACTTTGAAGTAAGGACTTGACACATCAGTGAAGTTGCTCCCTTTTTTATTTATTTTTTTAACTTTGCGGTTTTCTTGCGGCTGGGCCCCAGAACTCTCCAGAGGTGTGAGCTGAGGGCCGCTCACAGCCTCTGCCCATCTGCTGCCCAGCGTCCCTGGCCGATGACATGCAGGACGTTGTGAGCGCTCAGCTCCGCCCATTCCCGAGCCACTGCCGACTGGGGTGGGCCCGGGGGTCCTGCTGGACTGTGTCTATTGGGACTTCTGCAGGTGCCCACACCTTCACCGTACCTCTGCAATGACATGGGGAGCTGGCCTCCCATGAAGCGCTGGGCATCCCACTGCACCCCCTTGACAGGGCGCCTCCGGTCAGCAGGAGCTGCTGTCTGTGCCTCCTGATCTCCCCAGGGCACGCCGCTGGGCCTTTCCCTTCGAGTCTGCACGTATGAAGACCGCTGGCTCTGGGCTCCTGGTCTATGCTCCCTTCTCCACCCCCACTTTAAAGTCGGCACCTGCTACGCCTCTGCCATGTCTGTCTCCCGCCTGCTCTGCCCACCCACGACTTTGACGTCTGTGCCTGTGTTGTGGGGGTGGGTGGGAGATCCGCGGACTGGCTACTGCGGGGTCCATTCAAGGAGAGGCTGGTGGCCGCAGCGGCTGGCTGAGTCCCGGTCCTCACTCCCTGCAGGGCGAGAAGGAACAGCCTGTGTTTGCTGTGACCGGCCTCAGATGGGGCTCCTTCCGGGATGCTGGTGTCCAAGTCAGCAAGTAAGACGACCCGGCCCCTCACGCGCCTGCCCTGGGGGCTCCGTGTGGGGTTTCTGGGGCAGGGCCTGCTGGGATTGTTGGGACCAGCCCCCAGGAGGGGCTGGGCCAGCCTGAGAGGCACCTGTGGTCACCTGTCACCTGGCAAGCTGCGTGGAGGAGACAGAAGCTTCATTGCCCACCTAACCCCCACCCGGGATGGCCTGATTTCTGGGGACTTGGTTCTGTGCCTGGAGCCATGGGCTCAGCATGTAATGTCTTGCCCTGTTAGTGCCCAGAGGCCTTCTTGGGCTGAATGAGTGGATTTTGGCCAGGCTGTACTTGATGTCACACCTGCCTGCCTGCAGGATGACTGGCCCCCTCGCTCCCTCCCTCCCTCCTGCTGTGAAGCTCCCAGCGGATCTTGACCTGCTGGACAGGAATCTCCTTACCGCAGGCCTGCATTAGCCCTTAGTTCCAGGCCCCACCCGCTAGGGCTGGGGGAGGGGGGGGGATGGCGGGTGTAGGCTAGCTTCCCCTGCAGAGAAGCGTCTGGAGGGGGCCAGTGATGACCCAGAAAGTGCTCGCCAGCTGGTGAGCCGCCCCCTCCACCCCCATGGCTGGGTTTGCAGTGGGTGCTGCCTGTCCGAGCAGCTTCAGAACCACGGCCCCCACCCGCTTCTGCTCGCCTGCACCTCTGGCTCATGCCACGTGTTTGACCGTGAGGTCAGCAGTTCTGAGCCATCATCTATTTTGAGGGAGACCTTCTTGAAGCCCCCTGGAGACCAGAACTGACTGCCTGAGACATAGGCGACACCCTCCCCGCCCCCCACCCTGCTGTCCCTAGGGCCCCCCACCCCCGCCCTCCCTTGCCCCCACACCCTGCAGCTGTTGGCTCTTGCCCAGCTGGCTGGCCCTGCATGGTTTCTTGCTTCTCAGGCCTGGCAGGTGGCCCTCCCTCCCCATTGTGGAGAGTGCCTGCCTGGCTGTGCTGGTCTCTGGGCGCCCACTGCTTCCGTGTGTCTCCCGTTCTCCTCCCAGATGCACAGGTGTTGTGGGCTGGGTCGTTTTCCTTGCCTCTGAGTAACAGATAAACAAATACAGGTGGATCAGACTCAATGAGCTGTGCCATCAGGGTGGGTGGCAGCAGCGGGTGGCAGACGGACAGACAGACTGTGGGAGAGCATTCCCCCAACTCCTTCCTTGGAAGCCTGGTCCTGGCAGCCCCTTTTGTTCACAATCCTGCTGACCAGCAGGGCTTGAGACATGCAGAGGACAGACTCCCCCAGGAGAATGCCCCCTGGCTTGACTGTCAGGACGGAGATGTTCTAGTTCTGTGTACAGACCCAGGTGCTCAGGCCCCTGCGTCTCCACCAGATCTGTGTCCCTGTACCTCACCCCCAGGATGTGTGCTCAGCCACATTGATAGAGGGACGTGTAGCTACGGGAGGCTCTGGGTCAGTTTGCGGGGCAGTAGCTCGCAGGCCTTACCAATCAGCCGGGGCCAGTGTGCTGCCGGTCAGCTGAACTTGGAGGGACATGTGTTCACACGCACAGTGGCCCTTGCTAGGGTAGCCAGTCCCCGACTGCAGAGGCAGCCTCTTGATGAGGGCCGGCGAGCCATCGCTCCCCCTGCCTTCTCTCAGGCGGTCCTTTGCTCTCACAGATACTGGTACCTGGGACCTCTGAAAGCCAAAGCAGCCCACTTCTTCAGCACGCTGAGGGTGAGTGCCCATCCATGTGGGCCCAGCACACTCCTCCCTGCCGCTAGGGCTCCCCTGGCAGGATCTGTGGAGTGTGACCCTGTGTCCCTGTCCCTCTTCAGGAGTGGCCGCAGACTCACCAGGCCTCGATCTCCTACACGGGACCTACTCAGCGGCCCCCCAGCGAGCCTGGAGAGCCTGCCCCGCGGCCCTGGCTGTACCGGAGGATTCTGAGGAGGCTGGCTTCCTTCTGGGCCCAGCCTCAGGATGGTGAGCAGCTGGCCTTGCCCTCGGCCTCTGACTGTGGGCCTGGCTCACAGCGTCATTGGTGCAGGAGGGCGGTCCTGGAGCTCAGACAGGCCCCACCCACCTGGCCCTATGAAGGGGTGGGGTGGGGGTCACAGAGTAGCACACAGAGCAGTGAGGCCCACAGGGAGGGGGGGAGGTGGTGTCAGCACTCGTATGTGGCCTGCACATGGTTGCCTTTGTCCAGGGTGGGGGTGGGGGTTGTTAACTTGAGCCCTGTCCACATCTGGATTCGTGCCCCCCACGGCCCCACCCCGCCCACCTCTGCTTTCCGGTGGCTGCTGGGTCCCCACGGCGGTCCTGGTGGGGGGTGAAGAGGAGGCCCTGGGCTGGGGCACTGTAGTGACCTGTGTCCCACGGGCTCCCGCAGCCTCCGCCCGAGGTACACATCCAGAAAGCTGGAAGGAGGTGCAGCTGTCTACCATCGAGCTGTCCATCATGACGCGGAACCGGTGTCTGGACCTGGCGGTGAGGGCGCGCAGGGGTCGTGGTGAAGCTCTGTGTGCCTGGGCAGTGCTTCCTGGGCGTCCAGTGGGGAACCCCCAGAGGGCAGGAGGCCCTGGACCACCTCATGGTCTGTACTGACCGTGGTGAGCACTGGGTAGTCTTGATGTGAGTGGTCATCCACACTGGGGGTGGTCTTGGATCTTCCCCAACGACTCGCCTGGCAGTCAGGTTGAATCAGTATGGTGACGGGGCCGTTTTGTTTGAGCGGCTTTGCCTCGGGGCCCACGGGAGTGCTGGTGAACTCTGTGCTTCACCAGCACACCCAGCGCATGCTGTGATCCACATG
Organism: Nesogale talazaci; assembly: GCA_004026705.1. Classification (NCBI taxonomy): domain Eukaryota; kingdom Metazoa; phylum Chordata; class Mammalia; order Afrosoricida; family Tenrecidae; genus Nesogale; species Nesogale talazaci. Next base: position 40,591 of record PVJH01016948.1, on the reverse strand, counting down.
GCCGGGGCCCTTCACATCCACGGATGTCCGCAGGGAGAGCCGCATCCACAGGCTCCCCGGAATGTGCGTGGACCCCTCCCAACCCTGCGGGTGCGCTGGGCTGCCGTGTAAAACTGCCCTCACCGCCTTTCACCTGCCCGTGACATTAGCGACAGTGCCCAGTGATGCTCACATTCTCCTGGGCCGCCTTCTTGGGAACGGGTGGCCCAGGTGCGGCCCTCTCCAGCTGGCAGGCGGGTGGCCGGCTTCCACAGCTCCTTGGGTTCCATCAACCGCAGGCCTTTGCTTCCAGCAGCTCCTGGGCAGCAGCCTGACCGGCAGTCCCTTAGTGCCCTGCTCCTTCTGCAGCGTGTTGCCTACCCAGGCTCTGGGGCCTCTGCGAATTGGAGCCGATTATTCATCTCTACATGGTGGACCCATTGGGAGTCCATGGAACCTGTCCCGGGCGGCATGGGAAGCAAAAGTGGCGTGTGTGCATGCGTGCGTGCGTGCGTGGCTGCCTTTCAGCATCAGACCTGGGTGCGTGCCCGTGAACACCGATCACTTTCTCGGCAGGGCCGCCTCCTGATTAGGGTCACTTTTGAGGCGGTTCTCCGTGCCGTCCTGCAAGCTCTCGTTTTCCGAGTGGCTGACCCCGGCCGCAGCCTGTGCTGAGTTTCACGTGTGGATTCTGCGCCCGTGATTTTGCTCCAGTGATGTTCACTGAGCCACGGAGTCCCTGGTTCCCTCTCATCTCACGGCGGCGGCACCCCAGTGCGGGAGCGGCAGGCAGTGGGGCGACTGGTGGTGGTTCTTTGGGAATCAGTGAGCGAAGTCCCTTTGGCTTTCTCTGGGAGGGAGTGGGCAGGTGCAGGCGCCCCCCCGCCATGGCGTCTGGCCGTGCTTGGACTTGCGAGCTGGGGAAATACAAACACTGGTCTAAACAGCGATAGGTGCAAGAAGGGAAACCCGAAGCCCACCCAAAGGTGCAGATAGGAAGGGTCGGACAGAGAGGAGGAGGGAGCGCTGGTCAATCCTGCATACCCTAATGCTCATGTGTTCCATGGGTTGCCCAAATGGGACTCCTGGTCTACCGACCCTCCTAGCAGCTGTAAGAAGAACGACAAAGTCTCCATTCGGCGCTGGTCTACCTATGAGAACCCGGGGGCGGCCCGGGGTCCGGGCCAGGCCAGTGGGGAGGGTAGGAGGACCTGCTCAGTGGCACCACAGGCCCCAGCTTTACCTGTGATGCTTGGGGTGTGTGAGACCTGTTGTACTGGAGGGGAAGAGAGGCGGGCCGGGCCGGGGGCTGGACCAACCGCACTTAGGGTGAAGTGGGGGTCCGCAGGGTGACCTGCAGCTCTCAGCGGGTGCCACCATGCTCATGGTGAGGCCCATAAGTCCCCTGTACACCCCCACCCCATCCCAGGGCACTGAGGACTTCATGGACATCTGCATTGAGCCCGACACGGTCAGCAAGAGCGACTTCATCACCATCGGGTGAGCGGGCGGTGGGGCACGAGGGGTGGCAGGCAGAGCAGGGGTCCAGGACGCGGACTCAGGCTCTGGGGCAGCCAGTGAGGGCAGGGGCATGGGGAGCGCTGGTCTCCTGGGGTGCTCCATGTTCTCCCGAGCTGTGTGCACCTGCCCGGTCCACCCGGTATGCCAATCCCTCCTGTCAGTCGATGTGAATTCAGACAGACGACCAACCAATGGAGATCGCAGGAGGGATCCCAGCGAGTGCCCAAGGAAGGACTCAGAGGGCAGGAAGGGGGCAAGTGCTTTGACTTGGCAGGGAACCCCCCGTGTCTGAGTGCTGGGCCTAAGCTGGTCCAGGTCTCAGGAGAAAGCTGAGCCAGCGCTGTGAGCAGTGGCGCCACCCTGAATCCTGGTGTGTCTGATGGTGTGTGCGGGGCCTTTCGCTTGGCCTTGGCTGTGCCCTGCCCCTGGTGCCCACCTGGGCTTGGATGTGGCTGGCTGCTCACCCACTGCCCCCAACCCCCCTGTGCCCTCCTGGTGCCCAGGAGCTGGCCACTGCCCTGGTTCAGCAGGGGAGGCTGGGCCAGGACCCCCTGGAGACTATTGGAGACTGCCCTGGTGGCAGGCGAGTACCTCTTGTCTAGAACCATCTGACAAGAGGGGCAGCTGCTGGTGCCCATAGTGCCAGCCCCTGGATGGGGCGTGGCAGGTGGGCCCGGACAGCCAGACTGGCTTTTGCAGAGAGAGGGGGGTGCTGTGCTAGCCCTACAGTGGGGAGGTGCTGCTCAGCCTCCTAAGCTGGCCCCCTTGCCCATCACCCACAGGAGCAAGCGGCTGCGGGACCCAGCCCTGTGTCCGGCCGGCACGGAGCGCCTGCAGGCGAGCAAGTGCACGCTGCTGCTGCCCGAGGTGAGAGGTCCAGGGCCGCCCGCCCCAGGTCCTGTTTCCTGTGCGAGCCCTGCAAGGTGGACAGGCATCTGTGGGGGGTGGGTGGGGGGGTGGTCGGGGAGTGCATCACAGGGGATCCTTTCATTGCCACCCTCCATGCCCAGCCAGCTGCCACAGGACACAGCATGTTCTCCGTGGGCCCTGCTGGGTGTAGAGCAGCCTGTGTGTAGGGGGGGTGGGGTGAGGGGCACCCCACGGTTTTAGAGGTCAGTTGTCCAGTTAGTACTAGGCTTTCCACTGTACTCCTTAGTCTTAATGTACTAGTTATTACTACTAGTTACCCAGTTGTTCTCCTGTGCTGCTTTGTTGGTGCTAGTTATTCCATTCAACTAGTTGTTCCAGTGTACTGGTTAGCTGTTAGTGGTAGTTAGTTAAGGCTAGTTACCCAGTGTATGTCTGTGCTGGTGGTGGTTGTCCTAGTCCAGCGTGCCAGCTAGCTTGTGCTAACGTGCTAGCTCTCTGTACGAGTCTGCTCTCAGCACCACGTAGCTGTTCCCCAGCGTAAGGCCCCACAGCGGCTGTGGACTCGTGGCTGTAGGACCATGGTGGGCACCTGAGGGAGCTGTCAGGCTCGGCAAAGCAGACGCTGGACCTCGGGCACAGAGTGGGGAGGGCTCCCCAAGGCTGGGGGCGGGGGGTGGGCGGCTCCATGGTGTGAGCCCAGACTGTCCCTGGAGGGCCTGGATCTCACCTGTGAGTCCCTTGAAGATGCGGCTTTACTCTGTGCTTGCAAGTCCCAGGCCAGCTGGCAGCCTTACTGCCCAAGAGGCTGGGACTGGCCAAGAGGATAGGATGACCCTGGGCTACCGCCCCCCCCCCCCCCCCCCCCACACCTCCTTCAGGCACTGATGCTGGTGCCTGTGCCTCCACAGGGAACGGGGGGCTCCTTCAGCATCGACAGCGAGGAGTATGAGGCAATGCCCGTGGAGGTGACGTTGCTGCCCCGGAAGCTGCTCTTCTTCTGCGACCCCAAGAAGCGGGAGCAGGTGCTGCAGGTCCCAGCCCAGGAGGCGACACCCGAGCCGGAGGGGCCTGAGGCGGCGGCGGGCTCGTAGGACAGGCTCCTAGGAGCGGGACCACTGCCCACAGAATCACCAGAGCTCACTCTGCCCGGGCCCTCGTCTCATGTGACCACTGTCATTCCTCAACGTGGACCATCTCCCCCGCTCCTCCAGAAGGTTCCCACCCTCCAGGAAAGAAGGACCAAGCTGTCCGGGAACCCAGGCTGTGCCAGCGCTGGAACCAGGGTCAGGGTCACTCCTCTTACTCTTCCTCCCCCCACCGCTCCCCCCTCCCTGACTCCCCGGCCTTCAGCTCACCTCCGTTCTGCCCTCCGTCAGACACGCATGCAGAGGCCACGTCCTCAGCCAGGCCCAGGGTGGGATGGAGGGTGGTTCCCACCACGGCCAGTACCCAGCGGGCTGGCTGGGGTCCAGGACTCTGCATTTTTACAAAACTGGTGGCTCCCCCCTACACACCCCTGAAGAAACAGTATTTTAAAGCCGCCCCCCAGAAACAACAGCTCATGTTCCCACAAAGGTGTTTGTAAGAATCATGTGTCCTCCCATTGAAGCTGACGTGAAACACTGCCTGTGGTGAGCGGAGTCTTGTGAGCACGTTCTTTCTGCAGGGGTGTGGTCACGGCCGGGATGCTGGGTGCAGAGGGCAGACACGGTGCTGGGGTCATCAGGATTTGGATATGGTGTCCAGGGAGCCCATGGTGGTTGGGTGGGTGGGCTGGGGCTCGTTCAGGTCAGCACTGGTAAGCGTGCTGGGTGCACAGGTGCGTCGGTTCAGTTGGGAGCAGGTGGGCACATGGACAGGCCAGGTTCTGCCCTCACAGGGTCGCCCCCTCCCACACGCACCTCCAGAAACCCAGTCACCCAGATCCAGAATACTGCCCTAAGCCACCTGGGAAGGGCCTCAGATGCGGTGACCCCAAAAGCGAACACAACCAGCAAGTGGGTCCGGGCTGGGGTGAACTGTGGGGCGGGCAGACGGTCCCTGGGTTTGGGTTTCCACGGGCCTCTCTTTCTCCTGTCTCCAGAGCAGCGTGAGCGCTTTCACCTCTGTGCCAACAGGGAGCCTCCTGCTTGGTAGAGAGCCTTGCTCCTCGAGACGAGTTGACACAGGAAGACATGATGGAGTCACTGTGCTCCTGGGCCTCACGCCACCACCTGCCACCTCCTGTCCTGGGGAAGCAGAGGCCAGAAAGGCCCGGGCCCAGGACCCATTGGCTGCCAGTCTAACAGGCTCCTGGGGCCCCCAGCATGGTTGTGCTTGCTTTTTCCAGGGGCCCAGGATGTAGCCTGCGTGAGAGCGGGGGGCTTCTGCTGCCGTGGCCACGGCCTCTACCCTCTGTGGCCACGGGATGCCGACTCCAGGACACAGCATCCTGCAGATCGAAACGCTGCCCGGTCCACCCCCCAATTGTTATGTTTGAGCCCTTGTTGCAGCCTCTGTCGGTCCATCTTCTGCGGGCCCTCCTCTTCCTCTGACCCGACATAGCAGCCCTTTCCACACTGATGCTTCTGGTCGCGTGTCCACAGTGACAGAGAGGAACTTCCACCCTCTCTTCCTCCAACATCCCACGAAAGCTGGGGAGCCCAAGTGCCCTGGACAGATCGGTTCAGTGCTACTCGATGGCTCAGATGGTGTCTATCAGGCTCTCAGGAGACGGCCTGGCCGTGGACCAGGGCAGCTGACCCCAGTGCCCACACTGTGTACACTGGCCTAAGTAGCTCCAGTGGTGGTCAGGATCAAGGCTCCGGGGGGCTCCGTCTGGGGCGCCAAGTTAGTGTTTCTCAGCAGAGCTTCCCTGCTCTCCTGTCTCCCTCTCCAGCCGGCTCCCGGCGGGGGGGCGGATTACACTGTGGCCGTTGACTGTGAAGTCAGCAGTGTGAACCAGGCTCTCTCTGTTGCCGTACAGTTAGGGGTCCTCAAACTACGGCCCTCCGAGGACACTTATCTGGCCCGCCAGGCGTCTTCGCTACCGCTGCTGTCCTTGCTTAGCAGCCGACTCATCTCAGGCCCGCAGTGAATTCGTTCATAGGGTTTGTTTAACTCCAGTCCGGCCCGCCAACAGTCTGAGGGATAGTGAACTGGCCCCCTGTTTAAAAAAATTGGAGGACCCCTGAGACAGCCTTGGCACCCCATGGGGCAGTTCTGCCCTGTCCTGCAGGGTGGCTGTGAGTCGGCGTCCACTTGATGGCAGCGGGCCTCAGGGCACGCTCCTTTTCCAGGCTCCAGTAAGATGGGGGCTGCAGAGCGGATGGGGTCCTGCCCTAGGACTGCCCTTGCTGCCCCAGAAGAGGGAACAGTGAGTCATGTCCACCACGGCCTTGGGTGGGGGCAGGGCGTGAGGCACCAGCACAGAGGGACATCAGCAGGATCATGCCCACCCGCCTGGGGCCAGGGCCTCCCTCCCTGCTCCCGCCACGTTTAGAGGCCAAGACAAAGGGTCTCCAGGCAGGCATTCTTGTTAAAATGTGAGCTTTAATCGTAAAAATGGTTTTCTGTAAATATAGTTATCTCAGCCTCTCTGCACACGACTTGGCCCAGACTATACAGGTAGGACGTCTGTACACAGACGTTATTGGTACCACAGAAAGAAGCCAACGCCAGCAACCTCGGCGCTCCCCCACAGGCTCAGCCTCCCTCGCCGCCGTCTGCAGGCCTTGCAGGAGGGTCCGGACAGCAGAGCTGCTGGCAGGGGGTGGGGGTGGGGGGACAGGACGGGGACCCGGGGCCAAACCGGCCAGCCGTCTGCCTAGTTTAAGAACGTGAGGTAAAGTCTGGAAACAAAAATAGATTCTGTTTTTCTTATTGCTAGACCTCGGAGGCTGGGGCATTCATCAAAACGGGAATTCGTGTGTAAGACAGATGGCAGGAGGGCCACCCAGCTCCTAACTAGGGAGGAGAGAGAAAACAAGAACGGGAAAGCTTGTTTCCAAGGCTACAACCCTTTGTTTTCCAGGATTTCTGTCCCAGACGTAATTCAAAGCAAAACCACAGAGCTGGCCAGCTTGGGGGCAGACAAAGGAAGGGGGGAGTCTGCTCTCCTGCACGCTGGGCCTGAATGCTCGTACCCCACAGCGTCGACACCTCTTCGCTTCTGGTCTCACGCCACCTCCCCAAAGTGCCGCCCCCACGTTCACCTGGGAGAGGGGGCCACTCGGCTCTGGCTGAATTACAACCCCTTGCCCTCATACCCCTGCCCCCCGGCCCCCCGGTTCTTGCGTGAACTTGGTATTGGTCTAGCCATCCACACCCACCCCCGACTGGTCTCCCAGCCTCTGCTCCCCAAGGCCTGCATCCACTCCGAGCCCACCCGGAGGACCTGGAGGAAACCAAGACGATGGAAGCCGGGGCTTGATTTCTCGCCTGCCAGCCCTGCAGGCAGCTCCAGAAGACACAGACTCCCTGTCTAAGCTTGCTGCTTCGCTCAGCTACCCCGGATTCTGCTCCAGACACGGGCAAAGTGCTGGCCAGCTACGAGCCCGAGACCCTGGCTCCCCTACCACTTCCCGGCTCAGGCTCCAGAACCTTCCATCAGAGGGAACTCCCAGGGCAGCTCCACTCACCTGCTGTCCGTTAAACTCACTGTTCTGGAGTTGATGCCCCTCCCGGTGACCCTGTAGGACAGGGTAGTAGAACAGCCCCTATGGCAGGAGGACCACGCACAAGGCCAAGCAAGCTCCCGCCAGGTGGCTGTGCCCAGCCAGGGGCAGCTGGACAAGGGCCCTCTGGTGGCAACTGCCCACCTGCTGCCCAGTGTACAGATGAAGCTAGCCCACTGAGAGCCTGCCTGACACTTTGAGCCAGGCTCCAGCCCCACCAGGAGCCTTCCCCCTTGAGGGCCCCTGACTAGACTTGAGAATGAAGGGTCACAGGTCAGCGAGCATTTCTGGATGGCACAGGCAGTCCAGAGCCCGCAGCAGACCACAGGCCAGGCAGGGCATCCCCTGAACCCACCTGGCCCGGGCAAGGTGCAGCTGGGGGAGGAAGTGTCTCCTGGGCTTCCAGCGTGCTCCTGCGGTTTGGGGGTCCTGGTCCTGCCCCTGTGGGGTTTGGACGTGAGGGGTGGCTACCGCCTCCTGGAGCCAGGCCTGATACCCACCGGGGGGCAGACATTGGCAGGAGCAGGCAGGCAGGGGCGAGGCGTAGTGGCAAGGGGGTGGGGTAGGCTGTGCTGTGGCCAAGAGGATTTGAGGCCCAATCTGAGGGTGTCCTGTCGATGAACTTCAGGAACATGGAGCAGCCCCTGTCCTGGCCCAGCATGACAGTCTGAACATCAAGGACCATGGCCAGTAGGATTCACAGAGAGGAACCTTCCGGCAAATTCCAGAGCAAGAGGGTCTGCAATGACCACTCAGAGAATCAGAATCTGCCTCTCTCTCTCTCTCACCCCCCCACCCCCAACCCCAGTCACCATTGAGGCAACCAGTGTTTGTCCTTGACCATGGGTCAGAGGCCTTCCTCAAGGAGATGAGAAGGCAGCTTCTGTAAGACTAGCCAACCAAGCCCCAGCTTCAAGCTCCAATTGCTTCTCTTGGACACATCCCTAGGGGGTGGGTGGCTGCCACTCTCTCACTGAGGGACCACTAGGTCAACTGTGGGTCTGACGCACAACTCCAAGCCCACCTTTATATTTACAGGACAGACACCACCACCCCCCACTTGCTCAAGCCTTGAGCTTCTTGACAGCGCCACAGTGAAGCCCTCTGAGATAGGCAGGCAGTCCACAGGGCCTGGGCCAGCCCACCTGGGGCCTATCTAGGTGTACAGGCGCTCTGCTGGGCCTGGTCACAGGTGACAAATGTGCAGCTGGGAAAGTGTGAGGGAACGTCACTTGTCACTATCCTGCAGCTAAGCCCAGTGCTAAACTCTACACCTTGGGGGTTGGACCACGGTCCCGGCTGACCTAAAGTGGCAGCCAGCCATGAGGAAGCACCTCGGGGCACCCAGAGGCTGCTGGGAGAGAGCCTGGTCAGCCTCCCCGTCCCCACCCGCTGGCTCTCAGGCCCGCCTCCACTGTGGTCTGTCCACAGTGGTTCTGTCCTGACAGCGTCCTCCCCAACCTGAGCTAACCAGCCGCCAGACACTTTTAGTAATCTCTGGAATCCAGGGACCTGTCCCAGTCCCCGTACAATGCCACCAGACAGCCTGTGTCCAGGGGGACAAGCATGCCCTCCACCCTGCTCCAGCTGTGCTCAGACAACAATGAGTTCACCTCCTCCACAAAGGTCCATGTGACACCAACAGGAAGTGCGGCCCTTTATGCCCACACCCACTACCCAATGTGTAACCCCATCTGCCCCTAGGACTCTGTGTGGCCCTAACCAGAGGAGGAAAGTCCGGGAATACTGGGTGACTCTCACCCCCTCTGGCTTGCTTCCTTCTACCATTTAAAGATGCTGCCCCCTCCTCAACATCGGGGTCTCCCTTGAGGTTCCCAGCCAACGGGCAGAGGGAACTCAGATTTGATCCAGAGCACAGGAAGCAATATCAAAGAGTACAGGCCCCGAGCTGTCTACAGAGAGGCCATCTGGTCTCCAAGGCCTGGCTGGCGGCAGAGGAACGTTCATCTAAGGCCACACTATCTAATCCGACAACATCTCAGGGCAGGCACTACCCAGACGTCCTCCTGTCCAGCCCAGTGTCCAGAACCAGGCATCCTGGTGATGCATGCCTTTCACAACTCTCCCGCCAAGTGACCAGGGTCCACTCTTACTCCTGAGGCCAGAAAGCAAGGGACAGATTCCAACACCCCCCCTCCCCCCCAAAGGGGACATGGAGCCAAGGTGGTCTTTCGTTAGCCTCCGAGGGAGAGGGGAAAGGAGGAGCCTGCAGAAAGTGCCTTTGTTGGGAAGTCGGGAGAGTGTCCCTCTGTGGGAGCGTCATACAGACGGGGGCTGGCTGCTACTGGCAGCAGGGGTTGTCGATGACCAGCATGACGTCGATGCCGTAGGCCTCCAGCAGGTCCAGCAGGAAGCTGCGGTCCCCCTGGGGGTCGAGGCCCATGCCCCGTGCGTGCTCGGCCGTCAGGGTCTTGTCTTGGCTGGCAGACACCTCCAACAGCGTCTGGAAGATCCGGTTGTTCTGCTCCAGGAAGAACCTGGGAGGTTGGGGGGCCAGAAGGCAGATAAAAGGGGTCCACACCCAGGGAGGGGGCTGCCGCTCACCCCAGCACTCCCAAGAGCATCCATTCCAGATGGAAGAAAACCGGTACCAGGATGATCTTGCCTTCCCCGGAGACACCCCCAGCTCCTCCCCATGCCGGGATGCTCCTGGTTCCCTTCACACACCCCTGGACACCCCTAATCCCCCAGGCCCCAGCAGCACCTCAGGCTTGGGGTGAGCATCGTTTGGGCAGAAGCCAAGGCAGGGACCCTGGACTGTGCCAGGGTGAGGGGTCGGTCAGGGAGGGTCACTCACAGCACAAAGAGGTCCTCTTCGCAGGGGTAGTAGTTTCCCTCCACTTCCTGGGAGTACAGCAGCATCTGCCTGTGGGCAGGGGAGGTGGGGTGGGGGGAGGTCAGTGGGGAGACTCCAGGCTCCCGGGGGGCAGGAGCTGCACACACTGATAAGAGCCCACACCATGCAGAGAGAGGAGGGGGTGCAGGGCTTGGGGCTGACCCCGCAGGCATGGGAAGCCCTTCCCTGGGTAGAGGACAAATGGGGGCAGCTGATATCTGGTGAGTATCTATGCAGGGCTGTCTGTCCATTGCTCTGAGACCCCTGTGTCCAATGCTATGTGGCAGGGACATCCTGGTCCTGGCCCCAGCACAGGGTAGGCTCAGAGGTCACCCTGCCCCTTCTGAGTACCCAAGGCAGGCATGTCTGGGTCCCAACCTAGAAGACAGGTTTAGAGACCCTACTGTCCCCACCGGGTGACCACGCATGGATTTCCTAATCCAGACCTAGGTTCCAGCACTAAGTGGCTGGGTGGTCCTGGCACCAGGCAGCCGGGACAGGTTCAGGAGCAAGCGGTCCCACCTCTGCTCCGTGAGGCGCCGGTACTTCTCCCTGTCGGCGCTGTTGATCTTCAGCAGGGGCTGCAGGTGCTCATGGTGCGTCTTCACGTTCTGGTTGTCCACGTACACGTCATACAGCTCGCGCTTCTCCTCGAAGACCTTCTCGGTAGTGCCTGGGGGCGGGGGTAGGGAGGGCGCGGGGGTCAGCAACCAGGGGCCAGGGTCTGACCCCCCCCAAGACCAGGAGGTGGAGGGGAGTAGACCAGACCCAGGGGATGAAGGGTGGGATGCTGGAAGGGACACCGGCCACACCTAGGGGACCATGTAATGGAAAAACTCAGGCCAGACCCTCGAGTCAGACCAGGACAGGCAGAGAGGAGAGAGAATGAGGCAGATGGGGGCGGGGTGTACCCTGTGTTGGAAGTGGGGCGTGGCCGAGGCAGTGAGGAGGCGAGGTCAAGGCAGCAGGTGGAGTGGGGCTGGGGGCGGGTCCTAGACTGCACAGGGGGTGGGGCCAAGGCCTGGGGACAGTCCTGGTGGGGTCACGGTGCCTGGGACAGGCAGCACATAGGCGGGGCAGAGGGGGCCTGTGGGGCCTGTGGACAGGGGGTCACACTCACAGGCCACGTAGGACACCTCCACCTCCAGGCTGTCGATGTCGGCCACGTTGACATAGAAGAAGGGCTTGGACTCCGGGATGGTGCCCCCAATGCCAGGCAGCGAGACATTGGCCAGACAGCAGCAGCAGTACACTGGGGACAGGGGAGATAGTGGAGACAGGCTCACAGCCCCACCCTCGGCCCAGCAGCTCGTCCCGCCTCCAGGGTCACCCCTGACACCTGAGTCGTCACCACCACGTGTCCTGCTTTCTGAAGCTACAGAGGACTCCTGGGGTCCACGTGGTCCCCACGTCCCCACCACTAAGTGCCAAGTCTAGGAGGCCTGTGTGCAGGCCATCTCTGAATCTGACCTTGTGGACCCTTGTCTACCCCACCCCATCTTCAGGCTCCATCCCCTCTGGGTTCCCTCAGCCCCACCTGCGGGGTGATGATGGCTCAGGCAGAGTCCCAGTCATCAGTACCACCTGCCCCCATCCCAGCTCCCCCTCCTGCCCCCCACCCTCACCATCAGTACCACCCACCCACCGCCCCACCCTGGAGCAGCCCCTATCTTCCAGTGCTCCCCAATGTTCCTCTGACCAGAGCTAGGCCCCACCCCTCCTTGCCAGGGACAACCTCTTCCCACCCGCCCTGTTTCACTCTGCTCCCCCCCCTGCCCCTTCCTCTTGGCCCATCAGACACAGGTATTCCTCTGTGGATCTCCACTTCTGCTCGAACTAAGGAAGCCAGCCCCCAGGGGGGGCGGGCGCCGCTTACCTCGGTAACACACCACGCCCACGGGTGGCGGGGAGAAGATGAGGATCCGCTTGCGCAGGAGCGCGAACTTCCAGAGCGTGAGGATCTGCTCGCCGAAGAACTTGATGAACTGCGACATGCAGCCGGCCGGGTGTGTGATCTGCAGCGCGGACACGGGCCGCGGGAAGGGGTCACCCCACACAAACGCCCCGGAGAGCGCCCCGAGTTTCCCTTCCAGTCCATTCCGGCTCTGCTCACTCACTGTCAAGGGCAAGCCTAACTTTCCCTGGGAGCCAGGGTCGCCTGTGAATGGCTGTGCCATGGGGGTCTGGGCTGAACCCGGCCATACCCGAGATGTGTCTGTTCTCAGCCCGCTGTGCTGGCCTGTACATGGCCACCACCACTGTCCCCGAAGGAGCAGGAAGGCTGCGAGCTCAGTGCCACGTGATCTTTGACAAGTCACAAGGTCAGCTCCACCTGGAACCCAGGTGGGACTGCTGGACAAAGAGCCCAGGTAAAGTGGTGTGTGCCATATGCAGGGGCGGAGCTGCCTAGCAGGGGGCACGGGACGCTGAGCCTGGAACACTGGTCAGGAAAGGTGGTGTGGCCCTGGGGCTGGCATCTGCACCCTGACTTCCCACCGTCCACCCAAGGCGCCTCCCAGGGGCCTGCCTCAGCCTCCCTCTTCTCCTCGAAGCCTCAGGAACCCCCAAGGTGTCAGCTGGGAGGGCGAAGGTCAGGGTAAATTTTCTGTCCTCACTCACTCCCACACCTGCCAACACCTCGACCTCGTCCTTGAACCAAAGACCAGGTGATTAGGGAAAACACACAGTGAAGTAATGCAGGAAAGACTCTGGCTAAATGAAAGCCCAGCCCGTGCCTCAAATGCCTCATCTCTCGTCCCGCTGTGCAGCTTCACCCACCTGCTGCTGGCCGGCCCCTTAAACATAGAGGGGTCTGGCTGCGGTGTCCCTGGCTCTGGAAACATGTTACTGAAGAGGACGTGCCTGGTGCCAGATGAGAGGCCAACATGATTGTCCTTGAGCTCACAGTCTGAGCACCCCAATTTGCAAAGGCTCCATTGGGATTGACAGTCTAGAACGCCACATCCATTAAGCCTCCTCTGACCTTTCACCAAGGATGTGGATAATCCTGCTTTGGGGCAGAGTGCCTTGGAACATGGATTGCCTCCGAGGCTTGCCTAGTGTGTCCTTGATGGAGGTCACTGAACTGGGGGACAGTACAGGCGACAGCATGGCCAGGAGTCATGCTCCAGCAGTATCCCCCTGACTGCGGTGGTCGGAAGACCCTGGACCAATCGTGGGAGCCTTTCTCACTAACAAAACGTGTGTGTCCCCATCAAGGCTATGCTCATCAGGCCGGATTAACGTGTCTGTGTGGTCTTTGTCTCTTTTAAGACTAGATACACGTCCTCCTGGAGTTACATTTGAGATGGGGCTCTCTTGTGCCCCAAACTGGCCGGCGAAAGGTGCAGCCCCTGCACACGCTCCTGAAGAGTCAGTCAGCCCCAGGGCATGCTGGGAGAGCCGACAGCCTCACCTTCATCTCCGGGTACATGTATCGGTGGATGGAGGGCAGCCAGTAGACGGGCGGCAGGTGGTCACCTCTCCCCGGACCTGCATGCAGCTCCCCCTTCTTGTCCTCATAGAAGGCGGCCAGATGAGAGTAGTGGCCAGGCATCTCCAACTGGTGCCTGCACAGCGCACACACACACACAGTGAGAACACTATTGGCCCTTATGCCCTGCCCCCAGTCACACCATCGAGGGCCGGGGTCCCTGTGCACGAACACCCTGCGGGTCTGCCTTTGGTGCTGCACCCCAGGGGCACCATGTCACTGTCTCCCTCTCAAGGGAACCTCACGGAAGGAGCAGACTTCAAGGAGCATGGACTGTTAACAAGGTGCCTGCTGGGAGCAGGTGCTCGCTGGGGAAGGAGAGCGTGAGCCAGTCAGGGGCAGTGAGTGTCCGTCCTCTCCATTGTCAGAAAGGATGAAAGAGAAGTGGCCTCCCGCTCCCCCAGGTCAGGAACATCAGCTCTGCTGGGTGTTCATCACCCAGGGTCCCAAGGGCCAGACAAACAGGAGGCAGCAGTGCGTCTTCAGAGCCTCGTCCACCCAGAGCCCGCGGTCACTCAAAGGTACAAACAGCCTATGTGGACAGTCATCACGCAGCCAGCGAGCGGAGCAAAGCATGAACCCACGTGCCTGGGAGGCCGCGTGAAGGTGGCACCGTACCCCAGGACAAGCTCCACTGACGTGCTTGGACAGAACGAGCAAGTGCATTGTGGGGAGAGTTTTCCCTGAGTGAGCCCCGAGCTTCTGCGACAGAAATGGAGGGTGGGGATGGATGTCCCCATGGTGATCGGGTCACAGTCATTGCTGGGAGCTGACAGGTGGTTCAGCTCAGGACAGGGACCCTGCGCAGCAGAGCAGAAGGAAACACTGCCTGGCAGCGAAGGACTCACACGAATCTGAGGACCCTGGAAGAAGCATGGAACTTAAAAAGGGGGCTGGGAAAACAGACCTGGCTGGGTGCTCCCTGAGAAGACGCGTGGCCGAGAAACTCACCCTCCCCACCTTGAAAGCCAGAGGGAAAATAACTTGCCTGGTCCATGCTGCTGACCTGAACCCACGTGCCTCAGGGTCCGCTCCAGAGCTCCCTGCAGGACCAGAGACTCGGGGCTTCCCAGCAAACCTGCCAGCCCCCTAGAGTGGTGGTGGTGGTGGTGGGAGGGTGGGGGGTGGAGGGAAAGACCAAAGTTCTCAAGGACTTCGTTTTCCTCCAATCCACAAGCAATGTTTCATGGACGCCTTAATGCAATGGGCAAATATGCTGCCTCTGACCTTTAAAGGGCTCAAGGGCAAAGATGTCCCTCGGAGGCCTGAGGTGTGCCTGATTCAAGTCGTGGTGTTTTCAGTGGCCATGGGAGTATCTGCAGTGAATCTAGAAGGACTACACAGAATGGACGTAGTTGAATGACAGCTGTCTTGAAGAACAGTCCGAGGATTTTGGACCGCAAGAACAACAAACCAATCCGTCTGAAAGAAGCTCAGCCTGAATAGCGGGTGGTCCCTGTTCTCACTTGCTTGCCAAGGACCGGCCCAGGGTGGTAGTTATATAATCTGTTGTCAATGTGAGACTGAAGAGTGAGGGAGTAGAGTTTAGCCTGTCAGTCAAGTGGCAGACCTCGTTTGGAGGAGCTAAGGAGATAAATACCGAAGGGGTCTGGTGGCTCTGTTAGGTAGACATCGGACTGCTAATGAGATTAATACCTCGCTGGAGGTGGGACACATGCTCACTCCCTGCGAGACAGTCCCGTTGAAAAGACACATGGAGCTACATTAGAGTCCTGGAGTTGGAAGAGCCGTGTGGAGACCCGTCAGCTCTGAGATGCTTCCACTGCCAGTGGATTCACAAACCTTTCCACCCACTGGCCTGTGACCTTCCTGCATTTGGCGTCATTGCATGTGCTGCGTGAGTCTGAAGAAGGATTTATGGACTGGGAACGGCATATGGGCTAATGTCGGATTTGTGGACTGGCTGGGATGTTTTCTTAATGTACAATACTCTTTGATACAAAGTTCTTCTCTCTCTTACACATTTGAGTGTGTCTTATGAAGTAGCTTCTCTGGTCTACCGGGCTAATACAAGCCCCTAGGAAAAGACCTGGTGCTTGGTGGGGGGCAGCAATGCTCTCACACAGGGCAGTGGCTGTGCGGCCGGCGAAAGGCCAGCAGCGTTTCCTGCCTTTGTTCACAGGGCCATTGTGAGCCAGAGCTGATTCAACACCACCCAGCAACAGGAGGCCTTTGTAGGGCAAGGGAATCACCCACTTTGTGGCATGTCCCTGAAGCTCCCATGGGGAAGTTGGGGCAGCGATCGTGCTGGTGTCCCTCACGGCACCCCTCACCGCCCTCTCCACCACGGCCTCTCCATCCCTGAGCTGCTGCTGCTGCACGAAGACCCAGGGCATCCAGTGCTGCCCAAGTCTTCTCTCTCCCAGCTCTGCAAAGGCCGCAAACAGAAAAGAACTTTGTGGGAACAGAACAGCCCCTGCTCTCACTCCTCCTGTGGACTTGGGGGTCCCCCCTGGGCACACAGGTCTCTCTTGTTCTTCCTTCCTGAGATGTGCTTGCAGTTCCACCTTCTGCTCTCCAGGGGGCACTGTTGCTAGGCTGCCAAGGCCAGGAGTACAACCGTGGAAGCCGGCAGTGGCTGGGTCTGGGTGCACACGCCTGTTCAACAACAACATAGTCTGCCCAGCCTGTCTGTCTGTTGACCTGGCCCAAGGTGACAGGGTGCAGGTGAAAGGATGCTGTTCTAGGGTCCGGCACCTGTCTCTGTTTCCTTGCTCCTGGGTGGGGAAAACACACCACCCCCTTCTGCTCCTCAGTACAGGAGTTGGAAAATCGCTTAAGAACAATGAGTCCTTATGAAAATGATGGCTTCCCGCTCTGCTGGAGACTGAGGGAGAGATGTCCAGGGCCCATCCTTCTCTCCCGGGTCAGAGAACAGATGCAGGAGATGGGACTCCCCATCTGATGCCCTCTGGATGGTCGTGTGGGGAGGCAGGGAGGGAAGGAGAGTGGATGGAGACTGGTGGGGGGCAAAGCAGGAGACCTAAAGTCTTGCAGCTTTGGTGAGACGGGGCGGGGGGGGGGGCATGAGACGGGAGCTCCCTGGCACTGCTGGGCGGGCACAGGATGGCACCCCCTTTCCAGGGGACCCTGTAGAGCCTACGCATGGACCACAGCACGCACTCCCCCACGAGGATGCTGAGGTCGCTGGCAGCCGTGGAAATGCCCAACAAAGCCCGACAACACGGCAGTATTCCCCACCCTGTGAAAAGCGGAGAAGCAGCAGCCGCCAGTGCCCGGCCACAGGCACCTACCGCACTTGGTTCTCCAGGAAGTGCATGTAGCGGTACAGCAGGGTGTAGGAGGGCGACAGGATGCCCACAGACTTCATGCGGGCACCGCGCTCCAGCTCGCTCTCCACCGGCATGTTGGCGAAGCAGGCCAGGCCGAAGAAGGGCCCCTTCCGGAAATAGCTGGAAAGAAGCCAATGCAGAGTGTGGTGCAAGGCCCCGGAGAGATGTACTGTCTGGATCTTGAGACCCAGGCCAAACCCAGTCAGAACTCAGGCCTGGGGCTCGCTCCAGGCTCAGCCATATGACAAATCTTTGGGGACGCGTAGGGGGTCCATTTAGCTTAAGTCAACCCAGTGGCATCGCCCAGAGTGGAGACTCCCAGTGTGACCCCCTCCCCGCTACCAGCCCATCCTAAGAACCCTTGAACTATATTTGACTGATCTTGACTGCAAAAATAAATACCATCTGATGAGATAGAGCATCACTTGGTCAAATGTTGCATTGCCTGGATCACAGGGCCACTAACACAATTGTTGGTGAACCCTTGGGGCACTGGACAACATTATTCGTGATGACATCACTAATGAACTTCTGAAGGGGCCCTCTTTACATGGCTCCTTCTTTCCCTACTTCCTTCTCCAAAGTTATCGATGGAGGTCCACCGAGACTCCACTGGCTGCTGCCCGACTGCGACTGCAACACCTGCATTGGCAGCGGAAGCGACGCTGCGTGCTTGCTGTGGGTGTGGAGGAAACCACATGATTCGAAACATCATGGTGACTGGGCAGTGGGTCCGTGCTGAGCAACACAGACGCATGTTTCAAAACACAGAGTACCCTAATAATGCCCTTTTGAGACTCAATGGTTGGTTGCCCTAAAAGGGTGAGGAGACTATCATTACTACAGCCTGTAACTATTGGTTGGCTGAAAAGGGAAACCAGTGTGAGCTCAGGTCCAGAGCATCATCAGGACCACGGTCTCAGGGACCACCGATCTCTTCATGATGCAGACTTCTGGTTTCCTGATTTCCTACCCTCTATCCAGGACCTCCAGATGCAACTCTTGTCAGAACAGATGGCAGCTGGGCACCATCTAGTTCTTCTGGTCTCTGGCTGTGAAACAGGTTTTAGTCCTTATAACTCTGGGGTTGTTTATAGGAAAAACAAAACACTGTGCTTCTACTGCAACACCCACACAGAATATTTACCGATGGCCATTTGGTGTCCCTTCGCTGACAATGTCATCTGGTGTGGTAGTTACATCACCTGGTGTCAACTTGTTCTAGCCTGTCAATCAGGTCATAGCTTGATGACCTCATTTGGAAGTGCCAAGGAGATGCCATATATGCCTGTGGATAAGCCAAATTTTTCAGCACATTTTTAATGTCGTTTTGGTGGCAAAATTAGGTGCCCTGACTGATATTTGGGTTGGCTTATACTCAAGTATATATGGTACGTATCTCACTGGAGGCAGGACACACACTCTCTGTTTCATCTTTCTGCTGACAAGTGACAGAGTGTGATGCTAGACCCACACCAGTGCTGAGATGCTTCCACCTCCACTGGATCCACAGGACTTCCCACCCACCAGCGTGTGACCTTCCTGCACTCAGCATCATTGCATTGGGCTGTGTGAGTCTGAAGAGGAATTTTAGATTGGTATTGGACCTATGGACTGATACCGGACTTAGGGGCTTGATCCGGACTGGGCTGGGATGTTTTCTCAATGTTCCATTGCTCTTGTTTGTAAAGCTCTTTCTTATACACACAGAGTGTCTATGAACTTGTCTCTCTAGTCCACCCGGATGAACACCCCCGGTGTGGTCTGAACCCCCCATACCCTGCACTCTCCCAGTGATGTCACCCATGAGACAGCTAAGGCCTGAGGTCACAAATTCACCAAGGCCATCCCTTGGGAGCTAGGACTTGGCCGTTGGTTCTGTCACTGTAGGCCATCCCTTCTCTCTTGCAGACCCGCCAGCACAGACCAGTCTACAACTAGCGCCTTCCAATCGCACAAGTGCCCTGCAGGTCCCCCCTGGGCACTCCCGAGCCTGGGTGATTTGATGCTCAGAGTTTCTGCCTCAGACCTCTCCCCTTCCACCGCATGAGGTGGCCGTGGCTTCTGCCTGGCAATGAGATTAAAACCACCTAGTCCCCCTGCCTGTTTTCCCTTTTGCATCTCCCTGCTGTCCTAAACAGAATGATACCCTGGTCTTCTAAAGGCTGGGATTTAAAATGGAAGCATTTCGACCCTTAAACAATGTCTTCGGCTAACCCAGCTGAGCTTACACTCCATCCTTCCTTTCTTAGAAGGCAAGCAAACACACCCCGCGGTGGCAGCTGTTGGCAGCTGGGTGCGGGGGTCCCCAAAGCAGCCTGCTGGGGATGCGGAAGGGAACACTGAGTGCCAGCCCCAGGGCGGTGCTCTCGGAGCCCGCATGCCCCGGGGAGGGAGACAGCGCTCACATGAAGTCAGACTGGATCTTGTGAGAGCCGCTGGCCATGGACTTGAACTCCACGCCCTCGAGGTCCACGTCATGAGGTAGGCACCATTCCACCATGTTTCCTGGGGAACGGGAGAGAAGGTGTGAGGAAGGCGGGTCGAACCACACCTGCCAGAGAGGCTGCTCGCCCAGGGCTCAGGCCAGGTGGCCCCTCTCGGCCTGTGGGCCCAGCGTCATGGTCAGAGGCTCATCCCACCCTCATGGGCCTGCTGGTCAGCTCCTGGACACCTCCGATGGTCCACAGGAGCCTTTGGTGCCTCCCTGAGTTGGACACAGCTCCAGGTGCTGCGGGTGCTGGGGAGAGAACGCCCGTGACTCGAAACACCATTGTCACCGGGGCAGAATGGCAGCTCTGACCAGCACCCCTGCCCGGGTTCCCATGAGGATGCCGGCTATGCCCACTTGGCTGGGTCCAAATCTGCCCCCAGGCCACCCCCCATGCCTCACGTCTACAATGCATGCTCTACACCCACAGTCCCGACTTTGACTCCCCCTCCATCTTCTGGGATCTTGCTTCGCTGTCACCTTTCTGAAACTGCTCAGACTTAAGAGAACTTAAAAAAAATTTTTTTTTCCATCCTCATCGGCTACTATACAGCTACTTGATAATTTCTCAAAATATATATCCTCCTGTAGATAAACAAGGAGCCTTGGTCGCACAGCGGTTATGCGCTGGACTTCACTTATCTGCAGGGCGGGCGTTTGAAACCCCTGGCCACTCTGCGGGAGAAAGGCGGGGCTCTCTGCCCCCTTCAACAGTGCCGGTCCCTGAAGCGCTGGACTTGATGCGGCTGTGCTCAGATAGCAGAGGGAGCGGCGAGGGGCAGAGGGGGCTGGTTTGGAAAAGGATTGCGATCAAGGATCAAGGCTCCAGACAGCGTGAAGCTGGCAGGCCTCGTGGGAGCTGTTGAACGGGGGAGGGTTTGCCGTCACAACAAAAAGGCACACGTGTGCCATCCCCGGGGTCATGCTGCATCTCGGTTTGGATCCTGCTTCTCCGGGAGGTGCAGCCTTCTGTCCCCCTACCCCACCCCATCCCCATGAGGTCATTCTCCAGAGTCCAGCCTTCCCTTCTTGGCTTCTCGTACGCCACACTGGGTAAATCCGCATGGTTCTCGCTGCTTCCAAAAGTGATTTGGCCAAAGAACTCACTCTTTCAGGAATATCGTAAAAGGGCTCATTGCATAAAAGACATTTTGGGGGCTGAGCCCAGGTGGCGTCATGGTTGAGTGCAGGACTGCAGCCACTGGCTTGGCAGTTCAAATTCAGCAGCAGCTCTCCAGAAGCAAGGCTGGGCCTCCCACTCCCACCAGAGGGCAGTGATGCACCCCCCCAAAAAAAGACATTTTGGGGGAGAATGCTGGCTTAGGAGAGGCTGCACGCAGTCCGCCATATCTACTCCCTCTTTCTCTCACAGGATATTCTTAGCTTGGCACTCGGCCTCTCAAAACTCGGCCTCCCTCCCCCATGCCTCGGGCCCCCTGGCATCTGGGTTTGTCTCTATGAGGTCCTGGGCGATGCCCATGGTGAAGCGTTCACCGACCAGCTGAGAGGCTGGCAGCTCGAATGCCCCACAGAAGTCTCTTGGTGGTAACGGCCTGGGAAGCCATCAGGAGCAGCACACGTGAGGACCCATGCTCATGTGAGTGAAGCCCATGTCACAGTAAGTCACCACTGACAATGTCCATGAGACACGATGCTGACCAATCAGATGTGGGCACCTCGACCCCCCTTCCCTCCATCCCGCTGCCTCCGGGGTGGACTCGCCATCTTTGATCTGGCTGTGTGCGGTGGGCATCAGCCCAAGGACCATGGAGCAGACACTGGCACAAGCCAATGTCAGCCTGGATGCCTGGGTGGCCCCGTGGACCTGGGCCAGCGAGCCAGCCCTGGCCAGCTCACTCCGGGGGCTGCTGCTACAAGAGATAGAACCCAAGCCTGATCTTGACGAGGCCCCTGGTGCGGAGGCCAAGCCCTTGTCCTTGCTCCTGGACTGGACTGAGAGGGGACCCTGGCCGTCACTCAGCCAGCTCTCAGAGCCATGCTGGGTGCCATCCTGCGTCTGGCCAGCCTCGCTCGACAGAAATAGGAAGCGCCAGATGGCGGGCAGGCATTGCTCACCTGTAGAGGGACACAGCCTGGCCGGGTCGGGTGGTTGGGGGTGGGGCTGGGGGGGCAGGTGGATCGAATAGACTATAGCCTTCAAACTGCAGGCCGGGAGCAGGGGGATCTGGGTCTCGCAGAACAAGCCTGTGGACACACTGCTTGTGTGACAAGGAAGTAGACAGAGCGTCATGGCCCTTAGCCCAGCCTGTGTTGGGGTGCCTAGATGGCTGCCCTACCTCCCAGGAGACAAACTCCTCAGAGGAGCCTGGTTGCCCGCCTTCCCTCACCCACTCGGGCCCGTGTCCGGCCCAGGAGGGCCCGGGCTTCGTTAGCCACGTTTCTGGAAGGGCAGCAGGAGTCAAGTGGCTGCGGCTCAGTACCCGGCGTGGTCATGCCGTGGCTGTCCATTAGAAAAAGATGCTTTTCCCTAGATGCAGATGCCCTGGGGACGTAGTGCTGAACATACAGGTTGGGTGGATAACATCAAGGTCAACAGTTCGAAGACACCAGCTTCTTCTGGGAGAAAGAGGAGGCTGGCTACTCCCAGGAAGAGTGACAGGCTCGGGGACCCACGGGGCAAGGTCTGCCCTGTTGATGCTGGAGGGTTCACTTGTAGCGAACTTTCGGGAGCATTTTCAACAAGCACAGCCAGAGATAAACAACAAAGGACAAAGGCCCTGGTGGCACAGCTGTGAAGCGCTCAACAGCGGACCCAAAGGTCAAGGTTCAAACGGACCGGCAGCCCCCTGGGAGAAAAGCCGGTCTGCCAGCCACCCCCAGAGCCTCTCCCTGCCCCTCTTCAAAGTCTCATCCACTCACTGCCCAGCTAAGTCGATGCCCATTCATGGCATCCTGACAAGACAGGGCAGACCTGCCCCGGGAGCTTCCGAGCTGCCACTGTTTACAGGAGTAGAGAAACCACGGGGGTGATTTTGAAATGCTGACCTGGCGGGGAGCAGCGCGATGCATAGCCCCCACTGGGACTCCTCCACCTTCTCTAGAAATGGCACACACTCACTGCACGGCCCCAGTCAAGACCGCACCGACCCACCAGGTGGCTGTGCCAGGTCTGTGCAGGCTCTTCCAACCTCTCTGGGGTTGGAAACACTCCACAGATGAATGGGGAGAACATAACCGAAATAAGATATGGGGGGGGGGGGGCAGGGGGTAGAATCGGGTCATTGGGACGGATGGAATTTCGTCTCCCTGTCCCCCTGGAAACAGGAGCTCACCAGTCGCTGCCAGGGAGAAAGAGCGTGCTTTCTGCGCCCCTAGAGATTTAGATTCTTTAGAATCTGCTCTGCTCTCCGGGACGAGCAACTTGATGGCAGTGAATTTATGCCCTGAAGGCAGCGATATGGCTGCCCCTGTTTTAGGGCACAAAAGACACTCCATCTCAAAGAAACTTTAAGAACATTCACTCAGACAAGGACAACACAGACACTTCAGCCAGAGGAGGGAGGGAAGCCTTTAGCACAGGGTCAATGTCGGGGACCAGGGTTTGCTGTGATCCAGCTCTAGAAGTGGCCAGGGAGGGCTCAAAAAACTGTCCCCAAAGCATGATTGTCAGCCGACTGCTGCACCACAGATACAGGTGGGACCACAGGGGCAGGAACAGGGCCATGAGGGGTACACACATGCTATGCTATGTTAGCTAGAAGGAATCGCAAGATTTGTGCAGGGCCTTCCGACCCCCAATGTCAGGGGGACACTGATAGGGCATGACTCATGGCTGTGCCACGTACTGTTCTTAGTGCAGTGACCTCCATCAAGGGCACACCCAGGCAAGCCCCTCCCTGGGCTGGGTGGAGAGGAACCCTGTCTGAGGACAAGGCTGTCTACCCTGGGGGGCTAGTGATCAGAAAGAACTGAATGGACGTTGAATCCAACTGGGGACTCCTGTCACCGCCAACGATAGCCCTTTGCAGACAGCGTGCTCAGAATTCATGCTCTAAGAGACCCCAAACCCAGAGCAGAAGAACCGGACGCTCTTCGGAAAGAGGATCTGTGAAGATGCCCTTAATGGAATTAACATGAGGTCATACTGGAGTAGGGTAGCTTGTGACCCCCACGTGAGTGGTGTCCTCAGAGGAGAGAGACAAGGGGAGGAGCGGTGAGCAGTGACAGCCACCAGTAAGGGACTTCCTGGGGCCACCAGGATCCGAGAGAGGGGGACGGGCCATCCCGTGTGGCCTGCAGAGAGTGGAGCTCTGCACGCAGCAGCCGCCAGACTGGGGGACAATGCAGCTCTGTTCTCCCCAACCTGTCAACGGGCTTTGTTGTGGCAGCTCCCAGAAAGAACACTGCAGTGACAAAAAGTCATCTGAGCACAGTGCCACGTCTGATGGGAGAAGCACGAACTCTCTGGGATGAGGCTGGTTTTCATGAGATATGACATCATCCCCGAGAGGAGGAGGACACTGTGAAAGCGGACTTTGTCAACACTTTAAAAGATAACGGATCTTGCCAACTAACCCCCGCATGGGTCAATCAACAAGCTAACCACCTCACTGCATTTTGATCAGGTTTCAGTTCATAGCAACGGTCAGACCCAGTCCGACTGCCCAGTTTGCTCTCCAAGGCGAATCAGCTCAATGGAAGTCCAACTGCCTCTTCCCTCCTTCCTGTCCGAGCAGCGGGCGGTGCAAACCCACGACCTTTCCACTCACGATTAACCCCATCGCTACCAGGCCTCATGAGCCACCTTGAGGAACCCAAACCAAATCCCCTGCCATGGAGCTGATGCATACGACCCTACAGGATGGAGTGGGGCCACCTCCGCGGGTTTCTGAGGCGTCCATCTTCGTTGTCTGCTTAAGCGCCTCGAGTTGGCTGTGACCCACAGCAATTCCATGCACCGCAGAAGAAAACACCGCGCAGGCCTGCACCGTCCTCACCACGGCTCCTGGAGGGTCCCACCGATGCAGCCAGGGGCTCATTCATCTCGTCAGGGGCCTTCCTCTGTTTCGCTGCCCCTGCACCTGACCGAACACGCGGGACTGGTCTCTCGTGACAATGTGTCCAAAGGATGTGAGACGACGTCTTGCCAGCCGTGCCTCTGTGAGCACTCTGGCCTCCCCTCTTCCAACACAGATCGGTTTGGACCAGAAGCACAGCCAGAATACTGTTCGGAAGGGAAGATGGAGGGTTTCTGTCTCTCGTCTGTTGGACGTGCTGTCAGATCAACCCCTGGAGGAAGACGTCCTGGGGGATGTCGGGGGACAGTGAAAGTGAGGGAAGCCCTCAACGAGAGGGGTGGACAGCATGGCTGCACTGATGGCCTCAGACATCAGGATCGTTGTGAGGAAAGCACAGGGCGGGCGGTGTTCCTACTGTCCAGAGGATGCCTAACAACACCAATGAGGCCACTCAACCCCCAGAGTGGGCCCCCCCCCCCCAACACACACTGCCCCACCCCCCAGGGCCAAAGCTGTGCCACTTTCTAGTACCTGCCTAGTCCATCTGGTGACCTCTCAGCTGTGGACTAAAGGGCTGTAGGTTCAAGTTCATCTAGTGTTGCCATAGAAGCCTGGACATCTACTTCCTTCAAATCAAGCTTGGCGGAGGAGTTTCAAAAGCCATCTGTCAGCAAGGAGTGATTGGAGGGAAGAGAAGCTGAACGGAGGAGGAGGGACCCACTACCAACAGGAAAGAAGAGTGGGGAATAGATGGTGTCCTTCGCATCTAGGGTCCCCAAACCTGGAACCTCTGAGACCCAGGGGAAGATGGGTGACAAGACACAGCGAGCTCTCCAAGGACTGCCAGCCCCACCGCTGTTGAAAGGACACAAGGAGCTTCCTCTGGGGTTTTAGGTGGAGAGGGAGGCTTTTTCCCAGAGCCAGCACTCTGCATTTGAACTTCTTGGCGCCTGCCAAATGGTAAAAGGAGGAGTTCCTGTTTCTTCGAGCCAACCCCGGATGGTCTTTCCAGGGTGGCGGAAGCACTAGACACCTGAGGCTGAGACAGGACACGCCTGGTGTGGTCATGATACGGTCTGGGGCTGCCCGCAGGAATGGGGGCGGGGACAGGAAGGAACAGACTGCATATTGGCTTCAGCCCAGTTTCCCACCCAGTACCTGTCCCCAGGAGCCCCAGGTCACAAACAACACCGACGTTGACCACCTGTTCTGCAGCAGGAACCAGGTGAGGAACCTTCCATGCAGTGCCTCTCCTAGGGGTAAAGCCAGGCAATCTCCCAGAGGAAGCCTCGCCTCACTTTGTCTGTAAACATTGAGCCAGCGCTCCAAGTGCTATGAACTGTAAGTCTCTGCCTCAACCAGCTCGTCCTTGAGAGCCCTCCAGCCACACCTACCACTCGATGCTGATGCAGACTCCAGAGAGAAGTCCCAGGGGAGCAGCCCCAGGAGAGGAATGGGATGAGGACCTGCCGAGGGGGTTACCCACATCGGCACCTTCCCACCTGCCCACCTTGGAGGGAAGAGGTCTGCTTCACAGTCCAGGAAAGCGAGGAGTAGCCTGGGCTGCTGTGGCCACAGAGTGAGCATGGGAAACGGAAAATTTGAAAGGGAGCGTGTGCGGCACACGATCTTCATTCATACGTTAAGGCGTCTGGGAAGCCAGGATGCCCGTGGAGGGGACCTTCACATTGGCAGGCTGGAGATGTGTCCCGCTCCCACGTTCCTAAGTCAAAGTCATTCGCCACCACGTCCCCCCCAATGCCAAACCTAAGGTGCTGTTTGCAAACACATGGTCACTGGCTATACACGTGGTCAACTGCTTGAAGGCGATCTGCCCCAAGGTTATCTATCAGTCATCTAGGGCAATCACGTCATATTGCCGGTCCCACCCGGAGGAGGGCCCACTTCCCTCTGATAATGGGTGGTTACCCAGAGGAGAGCTCAGAGACATCTCACGTCAACTCAGGGATGACCAAAGTTGGACTGCCATCTCTAAGAAAAAATTTTAAAATCATTTTATTGGGGTCTCATACAACTTATACCACCATCCATCCATCCATCCATTCATCCATTGTAAGCAAAGCACATTTCTACATTTGCTGCCATCTTCATTCTCAAAACATTTTCTTTCTACTTAAGCTCTTGGTATTAGTTCCTCATTTCCCCCTTCTTCCCCTCTCCTCCCCCCTCCCTCACGAACCCTCGATACTTTATAAATTACTCTTGTGTCAAAAAAAAAATCAGCTTTGGCCACCCCACAGAGCCCGGGAATCTAAGTGTCTGGACTCAAAAAACAAAAAGCAACTTTTTTTTTTAACCCTTCCCACCCCCTCACCCCAAAGCAACTGTTTTCTGTTTGTTTGCTCGCCGGTCTCTCTGAGTCACCAAGGAGCCCCATAGGCACACCTGGAGCTCATCCAGCGCTCATTCCTCCCGAGAGAAGAGCCCGACGTCTGTTTGCCACTGTAACTGTACGCTGTCGGCAAACTCGTCTCAAAATGCCATGGTCTTAAACCCCAGCAACCGGCTTCTAATGGGAACGTCCTTCCCCCTGTGGGCTTGGAGCAGAGCTTGGACTGTGCGAACACACACACACACACACACACACACACACACACAATGTGTGGAAGTCCTAGTTAGGCTGCCCACAGGTCATGGGGTTTGTTTTTGTTGAGCAAATGAGGCCACATCAGAGGAAGTCTAGAACATAGGTTCTCAACCAGTGGTTCCCGACCCCTTTGGGGGCTGAACAACCTTTTCACAGGGGTCACCGAAGACCCTCAGAAAACACATTTCCAATGGTCTGAGGAACTGAGACAGCTCTTCTGTCTCTCTCTAGGCGGGTCTGCCCACATACAGATACGCCCACATCTGAGCACCCGACGTGAAGACCGTTACCCATGCGACACCATGCTTCAAGACAAAATTTCATTTATTTGTCATTTAGAAATAAATATTTCACAATATATAATTACATATTGTTTGTGTGATTCATCACTCTGCTTGAATTATGTTCAATTTGTAACAATGAAAATACATCCTGTATGTCAGATATTTACATGATGATTCACAACAGTAGCAAAATTGCAGTTATGAAGTGGCAACGAGAATAATTTTATGGCTGGGGGAGGAGGTGTCACCACTACATGAGGAACTGTATGAAAGGGTCGAGGCATTAGGAAGGTTGAGAACCACTGGTCTAGAATGACTCCCTTCTGAGTGGTCTCATAAAGGGGGGCAGAGCTTGGGGAGGGTATGGGAGTGGAGAGAGGCGGGATTGCCGCATGCCTCTAGAAGTGGCAGGAAATGCTGAGGATAGCAGCAACCCCAGAGCTGGAAAGGGCCCACTGAAGGGGAGTGCACGGCTGGGTCCTGAACTTCCAGCACTGAGGACATAGCTGGTGCTCTTGGAAGGCAGCCAGTGTGGTATTTTGTCCCACTAGGATGGGTGGTTCTCAATCAGGAATTCCTCTGGAGGTTTCTTTCATCACCTAAAGGTCACCTGGCAGCCCTTTGGCGCTCAAGGTTGTGGCTTTATACAAGGGGCCAATGTACAGTAACACACCCCACCCCACCCCAAGCAAACCCACTGCGATTGAGCTGGTTCCGAGTGCTGTGTAGGGTGTCAAAGAGGGTACATCTTTAAGGGAATGTACAGCCTCCTGTGGGAATCCCAGCCACCTTCGAGACCCAGAGACCAGAAGAACTAGATGGTGTCCAGCTCCCAGTCGGCTGCTCTCAGAGGACTCACACAGGAGGTCCTACAGGGAAAAACGCAGACTCGGGAAACAGACTGGGCTTCCTGGAGATCAGAGAGACAGTCCTGGACACCCTTCAGCACTGAAGGGCACCTACCCCTTGGATCCCCACCTTCAGCCAAAAGACAGACAGGCTCAGAGGAGAATGACAACAGCACAGAACCGTCTGTCTCATGGTTCTAAGAGCAGCATTTGCCCTGGGAGAAGGTGCCGAGGCTGGAAGGGTAGGGGAAGATGGTTGTGGTGATCATTTGCTTATGCAAATTTCATGATTGAGATGTAGGGGTGGAGTCTAGCCTATTAATGTGGAGATAGCCATTGAGTAGCCAATGAGGCCTCCGTGCGGGCATGGCTTTCTCCTGAGACTTCTGGGAAATCTCACGGTATTTCCCTGGTGGAGGTGAGAAGCTATCTCCCCAGTTGTTGGGAGTTAGTCTCAGAGATGATGAATTACAGACAAGACAAGATGGCAACATCTGAGGAGCTAGAGGAGCCAGAGGAGAAGCCACACGGCCTTAGCCTGATGGAACTAGACCTCTGAAGCTGGAGAAGCCACGTGGAACCCTCGCTGAGTTGCTTTTACCACCACTGGATGCTGCTGATGGACCCTGAATCCTGGAAGCAAGGAGCCATGGGGAGATCCCTGACAGCACCGGGACTCTGCACCCACTGGCCTGTGACTTCGTGAGTCGGAAGGAGATGTTATAGACTGATATCGGACATATGAGCTAATATCGGACTTATGACTTTGAACTGGACTGGGTTGGGATGCTTTCTTAATGTCCTATTTCTCTCGTATATAAATTCTTTTTTTTTTTTTTTTTTTAATTTTTAGGCATCACTGCCCTCAGGTGGTGGGAGTAGGAGGCCCAGCCTTTGCTCCTGGGAGCCGGAATTGAACCTCCATCCCAGTGGGCCGCAGTCCCGCGCACAACCACTACGCCACCAGGGCTCAGCCCCGTATATAAATTCTTATATCCTCTCGTACCCTTATATCCATATGCGTGTCTAAGAATTTGTTCCTCTAGTCTACCCAGACTAACACAATGGCCGATGGGACGGGGAAGCCCAGGGAGAGGGCGAGGCCACGACATGGACAGCAGTCGATGCCACGAGGCAAAATCGGCCTAGACCATTCGTTGGATAGAAAATCAACATCCTCTGTAACTTTCACTCAAATCACAACGGAAAGTTCTTCTTCTCCTTTAAAAAAAATAAACTTTGGGCTGAGCTCCAGTGGCGAAGTGGTTGTGCGCGGGACTGCGGCCCACTAGGTTGGAGGTTCAATTCCGGCTCCCAGGAGCAAAGGCTGGGCCTCCTACTCCCACCACCTGAGGGCAGTGATGCCTAAAAAAATAAAATAAATAAATAAATAAAGTAAATAAATAAATTTTAGGGCTGAGCCCTGGTGGCGTAAGTGGTTGAGTGCGGGACTGCGGCCTGCGGGCTTGGTGGTTCCAACCCAGTGGCAGCTCTCAGAAGCAGCTCTGGGTAGCGCCCACGACCACTAGAGGCAGTGATGCCCAAAGGGAAAAAACAAAAATAAATTTTATTAGAGGCTCTTACTGCTCTGTGAACAAGCCATACATTCACGTGGAACCCCTTGGTACGCACATTTCCATCATTCTTTTCAAAACACGTTCCTCCTATTGGAGCCCTGGGCTCTTCCAAAGGCAGACAGCCTGTACCGGCAGACTGTGGGTGTGCTGGCAGCTTTTTGGAGTCTTCAAGGATGCGCCCATATGCGAATCGAAGGAAAAAGAACCGCAACGCTCGGGAAACCTGAGTCAGGATGCAATGAATCGGGGAGGGCGGTTCACACGCCCCCATGGCCAGCCAGGGCTGCCTCCTGGGGCTTCCATTTTGCACTTATGATCCACAGAACCCTGCTCAGACACTACCTGGCTCCCCCAAGAGAGAAAAAGCTGGAATCTCCTGCCTCTCTGCAGATCTCAGGTCTAGGAGCCCAATGGGGCCATTGCCCTCTGTCCACTAGGGACCTCAGGAGTGGTCTGCTGGCAGGGGGTTCAGCATTTGTTTGGGGTTTCTCCTACCTTGGGGTCTTTGAGGCTCTCGCCCTGACAGGCAGGTCAGTCAGGGGGATCAGATGGCTCCAGTCTGCACCGATCACCACCTGCACCTCCCTGGGGAGCCACGGACAGAGACTTGATCCACACAGGGTCTTCCCGACTATTATGCTGGAGCGGCAGGGGGCCAGGTGTGCATTGAGCAGCAGTGCTGTGTGTGGGTGGCACCTGACCCCTTTGGGCTGCTAGTCTGCAGGGCAGGCAATACACAGCTCCCAGAGGGTCAGGCACTCACCACCAGCCGGAAGCAGCCCCGGATGGCAGCGGCTGGCTCTCCCCTCTTCCCTCGGTTCAGATGTCAAACCCTCTTCTCCCAGGACGGCCAGCAGGGAGTCATCAACGCCGGTCGGGCAAGGCCTGCCACTACAACAACCCTATAGGACAGAGTACAACTGTCCCTGTGGGCTTCCCAGACGTAACTCTTGAGGGGAACAGGAATCCCTGTCTTTCTCCCATGGAGCTCCTGGTGGTTTCAAATGCTAACCTGACAGCAGCCCAATCACTGTGAAACCACTTCGCCCCCAAACTCAAAGCCCAACTCACTGCCGTACCTTGGATGCCAGAACTGGATGCAGAACTGTCCCTGTGAGTTTCTGATACTGTAATACTTTATGGGAGTAGAACGCTCCATCTTTCTCCTGAGGTGTGGCTGGTGGATTTGAACCGCCGACCTCACAGATGGTGGCCTAACACACAACCACTCCGGGCACTAGAGCCTATTCCAGGGCAAGCGGAAACAGAATCGTTACCTCTCAGCAGTTACTGACTAGCAATAAAGGCGACATTCAAACATGCAGATATACATACATATGTAAATATATATATCTACATAGAGAACACAAGACCAAATATAACTAGGAGTCCAAACCGATATGAGTCATGTCCACCCTGTGTGATACGAGCCTTAAAAGTAGGAAAGGGGGTAGAAACCCCAGGAGCTGCTGCGTGGACAAGAGGCAACCTGGAGACCCCCATGGATACACAGAAGCCAGGCTGGGAAGTAGAGTTGATTCTCACGAATCAGGTCAAGTTGGAAACTTCTGGAAGCCATGGAACCCAGCAAAGAAGCAGATGAGTGTGGCTGCCCATGTCCTCCTGGCTACACCTGCTGTCCCCATGGAACCTCCCACTGGCTGGACAGACCCACAGAACCAGAGCTCTGCCGACAGGTGCAGCGCCCCACCTCCACCGCCTGTTCCGCGCGCACCCAGGCCTTGGAAAAACCCCATCGCAACCTCAACAAGGTGAGACCGAGGCGAATTAATTGTCCACTCCTGGAAAAGCGCCCACCTGAGGCGGCTTCTCCTTCCCCCGCGCCCAGGCCAGCCCAGCCCCGCAGCACGGTCCCTCCTTCCCAGCAGGAGGGCGAGTTCTACACCCGCCCCGGGAAACTTGGCCCCGGGAAAGTTGCGGGGCGGCCTGCGGGCGGGCGTGCACCCTAATCTGCGCCCTTCCGGCTCGGCCTCACCTGGGCTTCCTCCCAGCTCCGTGGAAGCCCGCCAGCCGGCCAGAAGGCGGAGAGAACAAAAGCCGGTCCGGCTCCGGCCACACCGTGGGGGCCGCCAGGAGCGAAGTGCGCACGTAGCCTAGGGGATGGTGTTCCCCGAAGCCATGGGAAGGGGGTGGGAGCAGTGGGGGCACGGGGACAAAGCATACGGACCGAAACCTGGGGGTCACAAATCCAGTCTTTTACCGTCCCCCCCGTCCCCGCCCTCTCTCCTCCAACCCTCTCATCTTCCCGCCCCCGCTCGGCTCCGGGTGCGAGGCCCTGCCTGCAGCCTGAAGCCGCCCCGCAGGGCAGCTACGAGGGCAGGGGGCGGGGGACAGGGGACGGGGAGGGCTGGGGCATAGGTGTGCGGAGGGGGCGCTGGAGCGGGGGTGCAGGCGAGGGAGGCGGGGGTGCAAAGGCAGGGATGCGCGCGCTGAGCCCTCGCCGCCTCCCCGAGGCCTGGAGTTGGGGGTGCGGGCGGCCGAACCAACACACCCCCACCCACGCCCCGCCCCAGCCCGCTCTGGCTCGGCTCTGCCCTCACCCGAGCGAGGATCGAAGGTGACCACGAATACGGCCACCACCTGGTCCTCTTCCACGTCGCCGCGTTCCAGGTGCCCGGGCTGCAGCCGCACCTCCGGGGCCCCCGGCTGCTCGGGCGCCCGCGCGCCCCCGGCCCAGCCCCGGGCCTGCAGCTCCGGGGCGCGCGGCGGGGACACGGCGGGGCCCTGAGCCCAGCGCAGCAACGGCGCCGAGTCTCCGCGCTCCACCATGGCGCGGCGGGAGGGGACCCGGGACTGGGGCGGGGACCAGGGCGGGGGGAAGCGAGGGGCGGAGACCGGGGCGGAGTCGGCGCCGCGCCGGGACTGCTCAGGCGACCGTCCTCCGGGGCAGACTCGCCCACTTCCCGCCT
The DNA here is from genome assembly GCA_004026705.1 of Nesogale talazaci. Classification (NCBI taxonomy): domain Eukaryota; kingdom Metazoa; phylum Chordata; class Mammalia; order Afrosoricida; family Tenrecidae; genus Nesogale; species Nesogale talazaci. Next base: position 8,185 of record PVJH01016948.1, on the reverse strand, counting down.
CCAGCCTCCTGCCGCCGTCCCCATCCCCCGGGAGGCGACCGTCTCCGCTCCCGAAGCCGTGGCCCCTGGCAGCCCGGGACGCACCTGCCTCCCGGCGTGGGCTCGCCCAGGGGGCCGTGGACGGCGCCGCTTCATCTCCCCGGGACTTTGAAGCCTGGGCCTTGTGGCCGTGTCCGCGCCGATTACATAATGCCGCTGGGGGGTGGGGGGCAGCCGGCGGGCGGGACGAGGAGCCTGAGCCCCGGGTGCGACCCGCGCTTCCTGTGTGTGTGACGGTGGGCGGGGTGCAAGAGCGGGGGCGGGGGTCTGCGTGCTGGGGCGAGCTGGATGGGACCTATGCAGGGGACTACCAGCTGGACGGATGGGGGTAG
>PVJH01016947.1:0-49161 GCA_004026705.1 Nesogale talazaci | reverse complement strand
TATTTTGATATTTTTATTTGATAAAGATTTTTTTGGTTTAGTAGCAATATTGTTAATGTATCCTTTGTGTGTGTTAGTCCAGGTAGACTAGAGAAACAAATCCATAGACATGTATAGGGATATAAGAAAAAGGTTTATATACGAGAGGAATGGGACATTGAGGAAGCATCCCAACCCAGTCAAGTTCAAAGTCATAAGTCTGATAGTAGCCCATATCCCCGATACCAGTCTACAAAGTCTCCTTCTGACTCATGAAGTCACAGGCCAGTGGGTGCAGAGTTCCGGCGCTGGCAGAGGTCTCTCCAGGGCTTCTTGCTTCCAGAGCTCAAGCTTCATCAACAGCATCCAGTGGTGGCAGAAGCAACTTGGCATTGGCAGGGGTCTTCACATGGCTTCTCCAGCTTCAGAAGTCTGGTGCTATCAGGGTAAGGCCATGCGGCTTCTCCTCCGGCTCGTCCCGCTCCTCGGATGCTGCCATCTTGTCTTGTCCATAGTTTATTGTCTCTGAGACTCACTTCACTCCCAACAACTGGGGAGATAGCTTCTCATCTCCATGAGGGAAATATCATGAGATTTCCCAGAAGTCTCAGGAGAAAGCCTTGCCCACATGGAGGCCTCACTGGCTACTCAATGGCTATCTCCAGATTAACAGGCCAGACTCCACCCCTACAACTCAATCATGAAATTAACATAAGCACATGACTGCCACAATGTGTTTTCTTGTATTTATTAACAGCATTATATAAAGAACACAAAATTAACATTGTAAGTAACATTATATAAAGAATATGAAATTACATATATTATTTTACAGAGTTGAGATATAATAAAAAATCCACTGTAGTTACACCAGATTTAAAATTCAAATAATTTAATAAACAATAAACTGTTTTAGAGGGTTCTAGATCCCGTTCATTATATTCAATGTTGTGTTATGAGTGGTACTTTACTTTAGGGTTTTTGTACATTTAAAATGGCGTGGTCTTTCAAGGCATAATTTGAAGACAATAAGCTATTTTAAATAATAAATATTTTGATTTTCTTATTGGTATTCTAGACTAGAAATGAGAAATTCAAGAGGAAAAGTATCTCAGTCATCATCAAAAAAGTATTTTCAACAGTATTTTTCCAAAGACACAATTCAGGGCTATAGGAAATAAGGGAGGGATAGAAACAGGAAGCGGAAGAAGTAGAATAAGTGCTGGTAAATTGTAAGCATTACAACAATGAATTAAATATAAATATGTATGAATTATGGAATGTAAAACCGTGACCTATTGTGTAAACTTTCACCTGTCTCACAATACAAAATTAACAAAAGCAGTTAAAAATCCATATTTGCATTTACATTCTCTAAATCTGGGTGGGTTGCCCTTTCTAAGTGCAATTCTAAGGTTTTTTTTTCAATCCTTGTGCTTATCATACTGTAGTGTAGATCCATCACTTTTAATATATAAAGAATATGGAAAATATCAATTTTTTAGATACAAAAATACACTATTTTTTGTAGCTATATGATCAATCCACTGGACAATACTTGGCACATTTAAGAAACAAAATATATGACTATTTAAGTGCTTGACATAATCTGACATATTATAAGGAGCATATATATTAACTATTAAAATTAGTTAAGGCATCTAAATATTAGGATCAAAGTACCTAATTATTAGGATGATATGAAAATACAAATTATTTTTAAAATACAATATGTGAGGTGACATCCTCTTGCAGAGGGGTTACAAGAAGGAGATGAGCCAGTTAAGATACAGAGTAGTAGCAATGAAATATGCAACCTTCCTCTAGTTCCCAAATGCTGCCTCCCACCCACTATCATGACCCCAATTCTACCACATAAATTCAGTTAGACCAGGAGATGTACAGTGAAGTTGGAAACATGGGAAACTTAGGATAGATGATCCATCAAGACTAGTAATAGAAGTGGTAATACCAGGAGGGTGGAGGGATGGAGGAATAGAAAGGAATCTACATGTAACCTCCTCTCTGGGACACGGACAACAGGTAAGTGAATGTTAGGCTACATTTTACAGTGTACATTATGAAAATAATAACAATTTGTAAACTACTAAGGGTTCAAGGGGAAGGGGGGAGGAAGGGAAATATAGGGAACTGATACTGGGGGCCTGGAGGGAGGGAGGATGTTTTGAGAGTGATGATGGCAATAAGTGTGTAAATATGGCCTACATACAATTGATGTCTGTATGGGTTGTGATGGGAGTTGTATGAGCTCCCAATAAAATGATTCATTTAAAAAAAAAAAGGAGGGGATGGGAAAAAGAAGCTTATAACAAGGGCTCATGGGGAAAATATTTGGAACTGAATATGGCAATATATGTACAAATATGTTTGATATAAAAGATGTGTTGAATGCTATAAGAACTATGAGAGTCCTGAATAAAATCCCTGGGGAAAAATATAAAATTGATCATGATTTAAAATGAAATCGCTTTAATGAAAGAAAGCAGCATTGCAGCATAAATCGAATAAAAGATACAGAATACCGTCCTCTGTACTCACATAGCCTAAAATTATGGCGAGATATTAAAGAATACATTAAAAATGATGCATGAAGGAAACCACGAACCCAAAATAGATATTTTAATGAATAATAAAAGAATGCTGAGACTAATGTAACTTGAATAATATTTACATGTATCATAATTCGTCAGTATATTTTACACTTTTATTCGATGTCATCAAGTCAGTTTCCATTCACAGCATTACAACAGCATGAAACACTGACTGATGTGGCATCATCCTCATTATGACAAAGCCCATGGTAGAGCCCATGGGTGCAGTCATTATGTCAATCCAGCTCTTTGAGAGTCTTCCTGCTTTTCACTGACCCTCTTCTCAAGCAAACATGATATCCTTTCCGAGTGACTAGTCTCTTTAAATAGCATCTTCTAAGGACATGAATTTAATTATGCACAGTCTAGTTTTTAAAGAACATTCTGGCTGTAATTCTTCCAAGACAAGTTTATGTGTTCTTTTGGGAGTCTTTGAGACTAAATATTTTTCACTAATACCATACTTAAAAATTAATCAGTTACGCTCTGATTTTCTTTATTCATTTTCAGCTTTCATGTGCATATGTATGATTTAGGATATCATTGCTAGGGTCAGAGGCACTGGACAAACAGAAACTGGGCCATGTTAAGAACAATAAAGTATCAGAATCTGAGTAAGGCTTATTAATATTCTTTGATCTACAAATGATACAACCTTGTTTTCTGAAAAATTATGAGGTATGGAAACATTTGCTGATGAAGATCAAGATTTGTAACCTTAAATATGGATTACACTATAGTGTAAATAAAACCCAAATCATCAGAAATGGACAAATAGATAACATCATGATAAATAGAGACAAGATTGCAGTTGACAGGGATTCTATGTTGCTTGACTCCATAATCAATTCTTATGGAAGTAGCAGTCAAGAAATCAAATATTGCATTGCCTTTAGTAAATCTGCTACATGAGACCTCTTTAGAATCTTGAAAAACAGGGATATTACTTTGAAGACTAAGGTACATGACTGAAGTCATGGTATTGTCTATCACCCTTTATGCATGTGAAATTTGAACTTTGAATAAAGAAGACAGAAGAAGAATTGATATATTGGAATTTTCAGTTCATGTAAAGAATAGTAGAAGCATCATGAAGTGCCAAAAGAAGAAAGAGATCTCTCTTGTAGGAAGTGCAGTCAAAATGCTCCTTAGAAGCAAGATGGGAAGATTTTGTCTCTTTTACTTTAGACATGTTATTAGCAGAGACCAGTACCCAGAAAAGGACATCATGCTTGGTAAAATAGAAGGACAATCAAGAAAGAGAAAGACCTTTGATGAGACAGTATGGCATGCTGGTTACAATAATGAGCTCAAACATAACAATTGATAGGATAGAGCAGGAGCGGGTGGTGTTCACTTCTATTGTACATTGATCACTATCAGTCACGAAGTGTTCAAGGCCACCTAACAAGCTCATGTAAATCTCAGTCCTCAACATGAAATCCTTTTCCTTTAACACGTTAAAGTAGTGTGCAGAAGATTTGTCCAATACTGGATTTCTTGACTGCTCCTCTCTGAATGTGTGTCAAAATCAAACAAAATCCTCAATAATGCCAACATTTACTCTATTTATTGTAATGTTGTCTGTTAGCTCAATTGTTAGGATTTTTGCTTTTTTTTTTTTTTTTTTTTAGGCGTCACTGCCCTGGTGGTGGGAGTAGGAGGCCCAGCCTTTGCTCCTGTGAGCGGGAATTGAACCTCCGTCCCAGTGGGTCGCAGTCCCGCGCACAACCACTACGCCACCGGGGCTCAGCCGATTTTTGCTTTTTTTATGTTGAGTTTCAGTCCATACTGAAAATTGTAGACTTTATTTACATGGGTAGGTACCTGATACTCTTTACATTTAGCAAGCAAGATTGTGTCATCTATGAGAAAATGCTTTCGAACCTTCCTTTAATCCTGATTCCACATTCTTCTTCAGACAGTCTAGCTTTAGAGATTATTTTCTTAGCATACAAAATAAACTTTTTTTATCTTGAGTCAGAATGAAATGTTTATTCTCATAAACTGAGTAGTTTTCAGGTGTCATTCATTAATATTACAAATTAACATTCATATTTGATATGGATCAGATAATATAAGCATGTACTTATTACTTATGTGAACAACAATAAAAAAACATGATCCTAGTCCTCAGTAGTGTCACAGACGCTGGTGAGGTGACAGATGGCTCTAGGATACTCGAGAATTACTTGGCAAGGAGACCTGGGTATGCTAATGTAAAAAAGGGATAAAAAGATTTAACTGTCAGTGAATTGTATTTAATGTTTCTTAGATAAGCTCAAGCAATCAAATAAGTACCTTTGGGACCATATTGAACACTGAAAGTAAGTAGTTTTGAAAAGTTGCATGCAACATGAAAAAAATAAATGATATTGAATACAAAGAAGAACATCTTATTATTAAAGATATTTCATGTGATATATATGCTTTAAAGTGTGACATATTTGTTTGTCTTATGTATCTATTGTTTATGTTCTCAAACATACAATTGCTCATTCACCAGCGTGAGAGAATATTTTGACATGTCTTTAAAGTGGGTAAAGACAAAATAAAATGTTACATGTTTCCTATGCTGAAGTATTTACAAAGTAATTAGTTTGTAGGTTGAATCAGTCTACCATATTGCTTCCATTTATTATGAATTTCTATTAAAGAATTAAATGTTTATAACTTAATTAGATAATATGATAGAAAATCATTTTGCCACATCACATCTCTGTTCCCCTATACAGAGACTAAATGGATTTCCAACAATTTCAATTATTTAATAATGTGACTGGTAGAGCTTGTGTAAATTAAAAGTTTGTATATGCATAAGTATAAACAGTGGTTGAAGCACTAAACTGTAAGTGACCAGTTGGCAGTTAATAGGCACCAGTCACTTCATGGGGACGAGGCGGGGCAGTGTACTTCTTTACACACTCACAGCCTTGAAATTTCTGTGGTGCAGCTACCTATTTCATAGTTACATAGATGTTTTATAGTCAAGTTCCCTATGGCATACGGTGGAATCAACTGAACAAGAGACATTTTAGTATGGCTTTTTGTTTGTAAGGTTCTACCTGTGGTATAACCATATGGGAGAGTGAAAGTTTCATAGACTGTCAAAAATCCAAAACCAACACCTAACACTTCTGTTTTTGAAGAAATACAGAAAAAAATCTCCTTAGGGGCAGGGATAGCAAGGAAAGACTAATCCGTAGAAAAGCTTTCATACTTGCAAAAGTGGAGAGAAGGGCCAGTTTAAATCAACTCAACAGCATCTAACATCAATGGCAACATATGGCATTTCGACAGATAATTTATTCTACCCTTAACAATAAAAATAACATCTGCATAACCACATACATGTTATATAATATGCCTGCTTATAGAGATTTTATTTCTGTGACAAATTATATATGACAGATCATTGCTGTAAAAGAACTGAAATAATTTTATAAAACACATGAAATAATAGCTTGATAATAGTCATCTACTTGTGTTAGTGCTATTTCAGAGCTCCTAATATTTACAAAAAGTCATAACAGCACAGTCTATCTAATGAATTACAATTAGGAATTCAGCATTATGTCCAATGAGTCCAGAGGATGAGATGTTATTAAGCATCCTCACTACATGCTTACTATTTGGATAGTGTTAATGTTAATGTTGATCTATATTCAATAATGTAGAAGGTTTGATTGAATGGAGAAGACACATAAAGAGAATGCATTTGTTCTTCTCTATGTTACTAAAATAATTGAGACATAGATCAGTTGATGATTCCACCATTATTTCGATTTTATTTATGAAATGACTTGATAGTTTGTTAACATGTCTTCTTTTTATGTTCAAATTGGAATTTTCAATAGCCAACTGTGTAGTCTCTAGACAAGTCTACATAAGCCCAATAGAATATCCTAGAAATTAATGAAAAGAAAATTCATCCAAGTGCAGAGTGACAACTGTGTCATTACTGCTTGACCAAATGAGAATAAATTGGTTATTATATTTATCATCAGAGAGTTTATTTTTATTTCTGAAAAGAGTTATTTTTATGAAGTGGTAGGATTCAGCAAAGAACAAAGGGAGAATTTATCATGAATGGGGAGAAAATGACTCTTAGGAAAATTTTTCTTTTAAAGAAATGGAAGTAGATTTGGAATATAGTGGGGTAAGGGATAAAGAAAAAGCTGAAAGTTTGAAGAAAGATATTTTTAAATGATTGGATAAATATTGATAATATTGCTCTGATATATTATGAAAAATTGATTAGTGGAGTGAAGAGGGAATTTGCCAGAACAAGTAGATAAGTAAATTCAAAATAACAGCCATGGGGAAACTGATGCTAGCAAAAACAGATAAAGGCGCAGACACTTCACTCATAAAGTCAGAGCATTGACGCAGTGAGACAAATAAGTGATGTGAGATGTGTGTGGAGTTTCCATTCTCATTTCACATATATATGCAATAAATAAAGGTCTTGACTGAATGTTAAGATAAGCAACAAAAAATAGTGAGCATTTCAGGATAAAATAATGCATGGAAATGTAGGACTGTCTGCCAACACAAGTAATGGTATGAAAGTTCCTCACTATATCATCATGATTTTAAAATGAGACTAGTATGCCTGGGTATGGATTTTTCTGTAACCACTCTAAATATTTGTGGGGGTTCGGATACAATACAGATAGAGAATAAGATCAAAATTTGATTAGGATTTCTCCTAAAAAATCTTTGAAATAAGAGATAAACAATAGTGCTTTGGGGCTGAGGCGTAGTGGTTATGCACGGGACTGCGGCCCACTGGGATGGAGGTTCAATTCCAGCAACACCTCCATTGGAGCAAAGTCTGGGCCTCCTACTCCCACCACCAGAGGGCAGTGATGCCCCCCCCAAAAAAGTGTTTCTTTCAACATAATAAAATTAAGAATTTTAGTTTTATCAGAAAAATGTAAGGACTTCGGAGAAAGCATGGTGTGGTAGATTTGATATATTGCAAATACCATGGGTATTGGTGTATTGGAAGTATATATCATTGATTCATCTATTGGAGGAGTTAATACAGAGATGTTAGGTTTAAAGTTTGGAAATTGGAACAGAGAGTAGGATCCTTAGATCTAAAGTTAGAATAAACTTTAAGGAGAGATAAGGATAATTTTTATGGAAAGTATAGAAGTATACTTTGTATAGAAAGTATAAAAGTAGGGCTGAGCCCTGGTGGCATAGTGGTTGTGTGTGGGACTGCAGCCTACAGGCTTGTCAGTTCAAATCCAGCAACAGCTCTCCAGAAGCAAGGCTGGACCTCCTACTCCCACCAGATGCCCATTCCACCAAAAAGGAGAAAGCATAAAAAAGTATCGAAAATGACTTGTGAAGTTTCTTTTGGGGAGAAAAAATGAATAATTGAAGAAGGGTTATGAGAGCCTAAGGTTTGGGGAGTAGTATTTTCCTTGATACAGAATGTATTATATATGTTCCAGAAATCTTGATATGGCTCCAAAAATTAAGCATAGAAAGAATAGAAGACAGTATATAAGCATAATGAGATTCCAACTTGATTTTTATACAGAAGGTAGGATGATCTTGGAGCAAAGTATAGGATATTGACCCCAAATTATGTAAAATTCCATGAACTGTGAAATGGGGGAAAAAGGGGGAGGGGGGAAGTTGCAATATGGAGGATAGCATGAAAACAATGACCACAGGGAATGGCTAGATTTTATTGTAATCAGCAAAACCAAATTCAAAGAGATTGATATAGTCATCAGTCATATCCAAAAAGGTGTTAGAGCTTCTTGATTTTTTTGTGTGGATATCACCAGACAATTATAATCTATCAACTCGTCAGCCTCACATAATGTTTAAAACTTTGATTTCTAAAATAGAACAGGGTAATTATTGTTTTTATTATTTTACATGACAGATGTGTGATGATCAACAGACTGCTTGACGTGATATTTTCTTTCCAAAAAAGCAAACTATTGTAGAGCAAAACCTGCAAAAAAAGTCAGGAGTTTCAAAGTTAAACCAATGAATTTCCTTAGAGAGTCCTTAATGACCTCTATTCCTAGAAAATCAAAGTAAAGATTTTCCTGTTTGAGCGATTGAATTAGGAGAGTCAAAGCATTTCCTTAAAATAACTTTCAAACTCCAATACAATTACAGATTTTGACAATGGAAAGTCTGATCTAGCACTTCTAAGGACATCTCTTGCTCAGGGAGAGAACTAAATATTTTAAGGACACAAAGGATCCACAATCCCTGCTAAGAATCTTCCTAAGTTTTTTACACATTTGATAATACATATCCACAAAAACAGCATAACTTCTGTAGGGTGAATCACCTACTGTCTTAGAAGCTGTTTCTCACAAATGTCCAAAGTGTGAAATAAGTAACTAAGTGTACACATGAACAAAACCCCCACTTCTGGAAAATATCAAGGTTATTTGGAGAAAATGTTGATTGGCCCATCAGGAAATGAGAATTTGAGACAGAGGTAAAGGAGATAATGCCAATTTTTCCTAAATAATGTTTTTTTGGGTGTGTTTTTTCTGCTTAGTTTATTTTTTTCTTTTTTGTAAATTTAGTCTTAATAACCTAATAATATTTCTGGTTATAGATATCATTGTGATATCTCTGATTATTAAAAGACATGAATGAACTAATAAATGTCATACATGGAACTCTACATTAATTTCTTAGGAAAAGTATTGTTCAGTGAACACGAACACACTATTATAAAAAGAGTACATATTAGAAAGTCTGTATCAGTTGTTCTTGGGTATATTTTTATGCTAGAATTTATTCAGTGTAGAGTATAACATTCAAAATTAGAACTGCTGTGTCTACCAAAGTATATTATTTTTTCCTGAATAACAAAAATGCTTTCATAGCTAAACATTCTTTAAAATATTGTCCTGTACTCCTAAAGTATCAAGAAAATACATTTTGTCTTAGACTAAAATAATGTCATTTCTACTATACCTTTGAGAATCATTCAAAATTAGTTATGTGGATATAGAAGGAATACACCTGTAATATTATTTATTCTCCTTACACATTTTCTAATTATTTCTAACCTGACAATTACCTTTTTCAAGTTTTCATGTGGATGGCATGCATTCTCCTAACTGAAATCCTAATCTTTACATGTATTCCCTGATTTCCAAAGCAATAGTGTTCCAATAAGACCAGCATTGTCATTGAGTTCATTCGAGTCCCAAAAGACCCTGTCTATAGTTTTCAAGACTATACATCTACATGCTTACCTGGCTGTTACACCAGGGCCCCTGCACTGCTCATAGAGTGCTGTAAATTCCAAATCTGAGAAGTCACCCCCTGAATAAAATGAGTCTGCTTTTTTTAAGAAAAGATCAATTAGGCAGGCTACTACATTACTTGAATTTTACTATATTTGGCATTTGATGTTGAATCAGGTTATTTGGTTTTTCTCGCTATGTCCCACTGCTTAAGATATCACTTTTCCTAGAACTCCTCCCGGCACCCTTCATTGTTACCCCATATATTCTACCAGCCTCCTGATCTTCAAGTGTGTGTGCTAGACCAGATGAATTAGAGACACAAATTCATTGACATTCATGTGTGTAGGAAAGTGTTTTCTATCAAAAAGCCATGGCATATTGAGAAAATGCCCCAGACAGTCCTGATCAAGTCCATAATTCTGAAAATATCCTTTATGTCAGATATTAGCCATAAATTACTCTTTAGTTTCATGCAACGTACACAGTGATATTGAATGTGGAAGATCACAGGCCAGTGGGTGAAAAGTCTGTGGATCCAAGGGTTAAAGAAGCATCTCCAAGGCTCTGGCTGGTTGACATCAGAGTGGCTCTATGTGACTTGCCAACAAGAATGTGAAGAGGGGGAGAGAGAGAGAGTGCTAGCTCTTTTGATGGCAGAATCAAGAGAGAGGAAGTCCCCAGAATCCTCCTAAGAAGGTCACATCCACAAGGAGGGATCATTAGACTGTGACCTGATTGACAGGCTAAACTCAACCCCTTCATTCTTTTATCAAGTTGATGCGAACTTGTAGAACTACTGCGGTTTGATATCATTTTCTCTGGTGTGCTTTATTTTCTTGGGAGATTTATAAGAAGCATCATTTTAGTGCTATATTTTGAATAAGCAAAAGGAAATGATCCATGTCTCTGCCCAGAGGATGTATGTTTAATACGTACACACGCCTGTGAGTAAGGAAAACATCTTCAGAAACATTGTTCTACGGGAGTGCTATGAGTCAGAGCCCCTCTGGGCAGTGGGTTTCATTTACTTTTGGTATATGGGGTATATATTTTGGTTTGGTGATGTCAGGCATGGTCCAAATCTTAGCAATACTATGCACAGCAGAATGAAACACTACCTGGTCCTACGTCATCCTCACAATCATTATGTTCGAACCCCATGTTTACGAGGGTAGGAATCCTCATGATTCTACAGCAGAGTAGCTTAGTGGATAGGGACTGCTGACATTGTAGGTATCAACCCCGTCTGTGACCCATTATGCCACCAGGGTGTACACATACACACATATATACATGTACATGTGTGAACATATGTGTTTGTCTGCATAGACTGGAGAAACAAATCCAGAGACACTCATATGTGTAAGAGAGAAGTTTATATCAAAGAGCAATTGTACATTAAGAAAACATCCCAGCCCAATTCAGCTCAAGTCCATAAGTCTGTTATTGCTATTTAGATTCATGCAGCTACGCAAGGTCACTCAATGCAGGAAAACCACAGGCCAGTGGGTGGAATGACCTGTGGATCCAAAAGCAGTGGAGGCATCTCAGCGCTAATATGGATCTCCATGTGGCTCCTCCAACACCAGCACTTGGCTGCCATCAGCAGAGCTTCATGTGACTTGTCTAAAGGAATGATCAAGCAGAGAGTCTCCTGCCACTAGGGAGGAATACAGGAGTTCTCAGAATCCTCAGGAAAAAGCCATGCCCACAAGGAGGCCTCATTGTCCATGGCCTGATGGATTGATGGCTAGACTCCACCCCTTCACACATTGATAGGAGATTTTGTCACAATGTATATTTGCAAAATTATATTGGAGACATACTAATACATTATTTAAGTAGCAGACTTTAAGAAAATATCAAGGGAACAAATAGTTTGTGGTAATCTCAGACTTTAAGATAAGGGAAATGAGACCAGCAAATCAATTGAGGGTGTATTGATGAATAGGCTACTGCTGTGTGCCCTTGAGGGTTAGTCTGAGAGCAACACAGTAAGGTAATAAATAGTATAATCTTCAGAACAATCCAAACAAGAGATGAAGAAGCTGGGGTGTTCATCTAGCACTGGTTATGTTTTATTGTTTAATGGTTCATGGGAACAGATGTTTTTCAGCAATTAAATCTCTGCTGTTAGAAATTATTTGCGATCAGAGAGAAGATGATAGATGAAGTAGGAAACAGTAAAGGTGTTTGGGAACTAAACCATAACACTGTAGCTCAACTTAGAGGACTTGAAGTGCTGGATCTCATCTTTCACACACTTGTATATCCTTGATGATTCTTACTTTGTTTTACATGTATTTTTGTATTATGATATTTGGTATAAAGGTGACACCAACCATAGTAATTTTCAGAAACTTAAAATTTATTCCATAAATGGGTGATTTTATTTTGTCACTACTATTTTGTTAGTATATTATTTGAATATATAACCAAATGTTAACTCTGTCTCTATGTCAAAGAGGAAATAACTGCCCTATGCTCTATCTAATTGCTTCGCTTTTCATTTCTTCATCTTCTTGTAAAGTGACATTGAAGAAAAGGTATACTTCTGAAAGTAGTTTTTCTGGTAACAATTTTTGGTTTGAGTTAATAGTATAAACGACTTGATAAGTACCTAAATTAGAAGAATTTAGCTGTTGATTATTCTTAATTTTACAATGACTGATTAGAGATCCCTAAGCTGAAAAGAGAGCATGCAATCAGAATATTAACAACCAATCCTGATTTCTAGTTTTATTCATAGCTTTATTGAGAATAATTTTTCTTATTTTGAATAATTCCAAAATGAATATTTGCCACATTAAATGTCTAAAATATGCTTTCTTCATTGGCATGTCTATTAAACTAAAATATGCGAGAACTGAAGATTCATCCTTTTTCTCTCTCCACTTACCCTGGGGAAACTGGACAGTGTAAGGAGAGTCACTTTGAAAATAAGGAAACAGCAACACTCAATGCTTTAGTGTAATTTACCTAGCGACTCAATTCCTGGGATGATGAAAAGGGTCGTGTCCTAGGTAACTAAATAAAAGGTTCAAGGTTCCGGTCTTTCAAAGGGGTGAGAAAGAAATCTCTGGTGAGCTGCTTCGGACACAGGAGCCACTGAAAACCCTGTGGACAGCCTGAGATCACTGAGAGTCAGTGTCACTCACTGGAGACTGTTCTCACCATCGATCTGTGCTGTGATCTTCCATCCTAAAACTCAGAAGGATTCATTAGTGAACTGACAATAGAATGTTAGATGACAATAAATTAAAATTTTTCGCATTCATAATTTTTCATGAATTTTGATGGCTGTTCAAATGAGTTCAGTTAAAGACTATAATTGTCACTAATCTAGTCATAAGTTAATTTAAAAATATTTTATAGGGCTGAGTCCCGGTGGCGTAGTGGTTGAGTGCTGGACTGCGGCCCACTGGCTTGGCAGTTCAAATCCAGCAACAGCTCTCCAGGAGTAAGGCTGGACCTCCCACTCCCACCAGAGGGCAGTGATGTCACCCCCCAAAATGTTTTACATCTGTAAACATCTGGGCAGTCATTGTGTAAATATGAGTGATTATAGAGAAATAAAATCCTGCTTAAAACAGTTACCAATATTATACTCTGATAAAGATGATATGTAATGACCAATTATTAATAACAATAACTATTTTAATACTAATAAGTGCTATGCAGAAAAGGCATGAAGTACAATGAATGCACATAACAGAAGGACTTTATCCATTCAAGGTGATTAGGAATAATTCTCTGAGGAAATGGAACTTAGGCTAAGGCTTCAAGCTACAGTGGCAAAAAATAGAACACTGGTAAAGGGATATTAGCTACATTGAAAAATGTATAGTATTTTGGTCAGTGTGAATAGAAAATGAAGAAGGAAGAAGAAAGTTTCCGAAAGTTAGGATTATCAGTAAAATAGGGTCATGAGCATGTTAATAAGCATTGTACATTTTTTTCTCCTAAACCAACAGTAAAATGCAGTCTTATAGTCACAGATTTTGGCTGCCCAGGATTTTCCTGTATTTAATTTAATCATATTTTGAAGCATGTAGTACTAACCTGTAGATATGTTAAAAATGTTGATTGATGCACACTTTAAATGATAGAAATATCAAATTCGCATAGAACTGTAATCAAACTTTCAATATGGTTTATTTTGAATTTGGGGAAGATGTACAGATGAATAAACTAAGTTGGTTGATAATTTTTAAAACAGATATTTTATATTAGCTATTCATTTTTATATATACATATATTTATGACACAATATAAATTTTATTTGATAAATATCCAAACTACTATTGTGAATATACCAAAACACTTGCAGGAAATATTTCTTAGGAAGAGGAAAATATTTTTATTATTTTTGCTCTCCAGGAGTACACTTTACTTCAATAAACAGGAAAAAGAGGCTTCGAGCTGGATTGATGTTGCAGTGAAATATAAAAACAGTAGTACAAAAAAAGTGTCATTTTCTTTAAAAAAGTCTATTTCCTCTCTCTTATTCTCTTTTTGACATAGGCTGAAAAATATTTCAATCTGTTCCTAATTTATATTGATATACATACATAACTTATATGTATTTATCATTGTATAATGAGGATCCCTATGAGTCAGAATTGATTTTGTAGCAGGAAGTATAATTGATTTTGTAGCTATTTAAACATGGCTTTCTGTTGTCTGTTCAGCTCAGTGTTTTCTGTAGTTTTTATTTCAACCGTTGCATTTAAGTACATATTGGAGACTAGTTAACAGCGTATCTGAGGCAAAATTTTAATAAAACCTAAGTATGCATTATTTAGTCAATCAAATTTATGCACTGGTTCCTCTACATCATTGGATAATTAGTCAGGAAGAAGATGAGTTACATGTGGCTCCTTCCCTTAAAGAAGTAAGCTACCATACTGTGGTATGCTCACTGCAAGGTAAGTCCTTCATCCTTTTGTGGTGGATACATAGCTATTTTTTTAAATTTATCATTTTATTGGGCGTTCATACATTGCTTTCCATCATACTTAGTTCAACACATAGTTACATACACTTTGCCAAAGCACCCCCACTTGCCTGTCCTCATCGACATTCTCCCAACATTTGCCCCTCCACTTGGTTCCTTGATATGGGCCCCCCTTCCTTTCCCCTCCAACCTTTTCCCCCCTACCCCTCCAGTCATCATTACTCTTCAATCATTATTGTTTTTTCCTACCTTACACTGCCCGACATCTCCCCCTGCCCACTCCTCCCTTCGTCTGCCCTCCAGATAGGAGGCGTCTGCAGATCCCCACAGCTGGCTTCCTCTCTCCACCCCACCCTCCCTCCACGCATCTGGCAGCTTCACTTTCACCACTGACCCCGAGGGGTCCATCTACGCCGTGTTCCCTCGCTTCCAGTTCCCACCTCCACCAGTGCACCTCCTCCAGTCTGGCTGGACATGCAGGGCAGATTGGGGGCTGTGATGGTTGGGGGGAGGAAACCTTCAGGAAATAGAGGAAGGTTTTATGCTTCATTGCTACCTCACTGGCCCATCTCTCCCTCATGACTCCCCTGTAAGGGGGTGTCCAATTGCCCACAAGTGGGCTTTGAGTCCCCACCCTGTTCTCCCCCTCATTTTTACTGATTTAATCCTTGTTCTTTGATGTTTGATGTCTGCTCCCTGTGGCCCCTCGTGATCACACAGGTGGGTGCACTTCTTCTATGTGGGCTTTTCTGTTTCTGCGCTGGATGGCCACTTGTTCACCTTCGATCCTTTAAGATCCCAGCTAATTTATTGTTTGGTGACTGGGCACCATCAGTGTCCTCAGCAATGTCTGCCTTTGCAACCTTTTGTCCTCAGTGATCATGACAAGATGGTGGGCACTTAACGATATGTTTTTTGTTCTTTGATGCCTGATAGCCTGTTTTTTTTTTTCCACTCCTCATGGTCGCACAGGCTGGTGTGTTTCTTCTACAGTAGGCCTTGTTGCACAGTTTCCTCATCCTCAGGCCTTTGTCTTGATAGCCGGGTACCATTAGCCATCTTCACCACTCTTTCTCCTGTCCCTTCTTGTCCTCATTGATCATGCCACGAAAGTGCATAGATAGCTATTTTTAAGAATGGCTTCAGTAACTTGATTTGCACAGCTTGCTACACATGGAATGATTAAAAAAAAAAAAACTTCAAGTCCGAAATTGCATTCACTTGGTTACCATAAGAAAAGTTAGTTTGAAAACAGAAACCTGAATGTAAAAGAGGGAAGAGTGGGAGAATCCAGAAGATTAGTGATGGTGCCAAGAGCACACAGTGATGAACTTTCCTTTCCTCTCATTTTTCAGTTAATTGAGCCAGTAAATTCTTTAATTGTTCAAAGCAATTTGATGTGAGTTTTCTGTAACTTGCAATCAAAAGGTCTTTTCCTTGCCCAGTGATAAACAACTAGCTATACTTGTATCACATGCTGATAGTGGCTAACGTATTAGGAGGCCTAGTGGAAAAGAGATTTTGAAACAGTTGTCACCTTCTATGTAAGGCACAAACTTATGTTTCACCAGGTTGTTTGAAAATACTAGCCACATTAAATTACACATTTTCTTTTTTTTTAAAGCACACATTTTCTAAGTCAGTTCTTGGTTTCCAGACACTGTCAAATAACCATGCTCATGATTAAGATTATGGTGAATTGCATACCTGTAAGAGTAGAAGATTCCGGTGGTATTATAGTTATTCAAAGGCTGCCAAGAGAAAGATCAGCAGTTTAAACTACTAGCCACTTGGGTAGGATCAAGCTACGTCTTCTACTCACATAAAATTACAGACATAGAGAGTTCTCTGAAACTCATATAGCCTGTGCTATATGATTGCTATGAGACAGAATCAACCGGATAGCAATGGAATTAGCTTTTAAGTTTGGAAGAACTTTAAGTTCTAAACTTACACCTATGTTACTGATCATAAAAGTGTATAGTTGGAATAAAAGGGAATTTAAAAAAAGACTACTCATACATATTATAGGTTTGTATGTTTTGGGAGAAGAGAGACTATTTAATTACTTGCATTTAATTATATATTTATATATGTATATATATATGTTATAGCAAATGAGAGAAAGATGTCATAATTTTTCTCCAAGCAAATTGAAAGGTTAGTATGGCATATAGGGCAATTTGATTCTGTTCTGTGTTAGGGGGTACCCCCTAAAGTGTTTTTTCCTAAGCTACATATCTAAATATTTTTTTGCAAAGCTATCTTATCACCCTCCAAATATTCCCCATTGCACTTGATGCATTTGTCAAATTTGCAGTTGCATTCTTGTAAACATTTTTTCAAACTCTGATGGCTGACAGCACCTTCAACTTTTTTCCTTCACCTCTTCTACCTGTTCAAATCGCTGTCCTTTCATGTTCCTCATCAGTGCGACAACAAAGAGAAGTCACATGGAGGGAGATACTGTGAGTAAAGTGCATGCTGGAAGAGAGGAATGCTGCCCCTCCCCACCAAAACTGGCACACGGAGAATGCTGCTTTAGCAGGTGCATTGTTGTACTGGCAAAACTAGTCTCCATCTGACACAAATCAGAGTTGTTTTTTTTTTTGTCACACACTTTTCAGAACTTTCAAATAGAAAATATGATTAACAGGCTGAGCTGGTGGCAGAAATTCCAAATGTACTATTCCCTCACCTCAAAACAAATGAGTATCATCTTGATCTTTGATTTCACTTGAGCTCTTAATAGGTGAGGTGGTGATAGTGTCATGCCACAAGTTTGATTGGGAGTCCTAAGAATAGCACCAGGTCTCAATGCCAGTAATGATGTTGGGGGAAAATGTCTGCTTTCCTTCAGAGCTGTTCTCTCAAAGCAAGCATGTCTCCACTTGACACATTTTTTGCTGGTCAGGCAGAACCTGAGGCACAAATTTCACAGAAACCATGCCCATTTCCAAATCTCTCATTAAAATTTGCTGAGCAAAGCTCCAATAATCCAGGTAACTTCCACATCTCTTCAGTGGTCCATGTTAGTCTTCAAGTACACATGCAAGAATTTTGTTGGCATTTTCTTCCATTCATTGATGGATGTCCAGAATGAGGTATGTTGATGGATTGACACTTTACCTCTTTTAAAATGAGAAAACCACTCAGATACTTGAGTTTTCCCCATAGCACTATCCTTGTAAGCTGTGTTCAACATCACAACAGTTTCTGCAGCATTTTTCTAGAGTAGTAAACAAAATTTTGCAGTCACATGCTGTTCTTTTAAATAAACCATGACAAAAAGATATTTGAAATTTTTCCCAAAAAATTCAATGTGACTACTGAGAACCTTCTCAGGTGACACCACTGGATTAACTATCCTTGAGAGAGTTGCTCCATGCTAGCCTAGTGGAAACAAATATGTGTACTATAAAAATTCTGGCCAAGGAAACTATTTCTTCTTTTTGACCATATGTCCATCTCAGATGGTCACTATTAGAGTCTACTCAACAGCAACAGGTTGCACTTCTTAAGTGCTAAACTATTTTTTTATTTTATATGCAGAATGGTCAAAAAGTTCACACAAAATTATATTATCTTTTAATTGCTTTTGGCATGACTTTTTGTATTTATGGTTAGTTCCTTTTGCTTTTATATGTATTGAAATGAATTCAATATTTATATATATTCAGATTAAAATGTACAAGAATAAAATCTGAATAGATAATTGTCTCAGTTATCTCATGCCATCATTTCAGAAATACTATCAATGGGTGACTTTAACAAGAAATTCACTCTGTGGAAAGTTTTTCTTTCTGTTTTGGTTCTAGAGTTTCTTATCTCCTTTTAGCATTGACCTGTCCTGGGTCCTTGAAAATTTCCTTGTGTCTCAATGTCAATATTACCCTGTGTCTAGGAGGTTCCCCGAAAGGGACTGTGGATGCAAAGGACACACTCCAAACCCAGATTTTATTTTTTGGTAGTAGTAGTTCCAGCACTCTGATCCCCCTTCTACCACAACTTGTTTTCCTCTTGCAAGGTGATGCAGGTCATTTCACAGGAAAATTCTCTTTACCAGAAAAGGCCTATAATTTGAGAAAGGGTGCTGTATTCTTCCTTGATTCCATTAAAGTAATTGACTTGTTGATAAGATCACATCACGTGATTAATCCATCATTTCTTAACTAAATTATAGCAGCAAACCACTGTCAAGCCCCTGAGAATTAAAGCCAGTCAAATTGGCATTAATTTGGGGGCAAAACAATTCAACCCATGTCAATAAGTATGATAGAATATGAATTAATTAATGAGAGGAAAATGATTCTCAAATATTCCATGAATATTTAAAGCACCTTCAAATATGTGTATATTTATATTTGTGTGAAGTGTCCATGTTTTTATTATTAAATTGCTTTTATGAATATAGCTTTCTTTCATAATTGCACAACACTTTAAACATACAAAACTATTTTTGACACAGTAAACTGTTGCCTTTTATGGATTGTTAATTCTTAATTTTAAAATATGTTCTTTTTTATTATTCCTTTATTTGCATAAGAGGGAGAGGTTTATATTCAAGGTTTATATAAATTAAGAAAACATCCCATCCCCCTCAGAATCAAGTCCAAAATATGTTCCTATAAGAGTTTTACACTTAGAGAACTATTAATATGACATAAAACCAAATAATTAAGGTTATTTTGAATGATTGAGAAATTATATTTTTTTATTTCAACATAAGCTAAAAACTATTTATCTTCTGACTGATACTAGAGAAATAATAGTGTCAAAAATCCTAAAAATAGCTGCAGACTTCTTTTCCTCTAATTGGACAAAGTTATTGCATCCCATCAGCTTCTCTGACTTTGGGACAATATTACAAAGGTGAATTTAAAATGTTTCTCCCACAACTTGATATCACCATGATATATCCAAATATATGTGCATATGAGTTTCTTCATTTTGGGGAGTGAATTTCTTCATTCATGTTTGTGAGACTTATTTGGTAGAATTTTTATATTTCCTGACTGTCTTCAATTGAACGAAAGGTAAAAGAAGTTTGACTTTTTCTCTAAAATATAGCAATCTATAAATAGTACAATAAGAATTGAGGTTCCCTGGGTTTCTCCCAGCCTCATGTAAACGTTTGTAACTTCATTTATTTTCAGGGTCATTCATAATTTGTTGTCAGCCATGCAGCTAAATAGATGTAGTTTATTTTCTTCCCAGGTATCATCTGGAGAAAATATAGAAACATTTGGCAAAAGTGTCAAAATGCAAAGCTAATGTTTTTGGTACATTCTCCATCTAGGACACCATGTTTGGGAAAGTAGAAGGACAGAGAGAAAAAGGTGGTCTTTAAATAGATAAATTACCACCGTGACTGCAACACTTTGCTGAAAAAGACCATCGTTGTAAAGTTTACATTCTATGGTATGTAGAGTTGCTGGGATTCCGAATCAACTCAACAGTCCCTAACAACAACAACAACAACAACCCTATACACTTCTGTAGACAATGTTTATAGGTGCTTAGATTTATGTCAAAATGGAAGCTGAGTTTCCTAAGATGCCTAATGCGTTTGGGTCACAAAAATAGACCCTAAGGGGAAGGAACTAAGCTGTAGATTAGATGGGCTAAGTTTTCCCAATAAGATTCTCAGGGGAAATTCCTTGCGCTCTTCAAGAATGAGGCAAGGCATGACTGTGATGAAGAGAAAAAGCCCTGGTCGACCTTTCTTAACACGTGGCTCCTCATCAGTAGAGCCTTTATCTTTTGAAAAAACTCTCTCAAAATTATCCATTTGTATCACAACACACCATAACCTCTGAACTGACCACTTTGCCTTGAAGATCGCTGGCTGAGCAGATCCGCTCAGGAGCAACATGTGATGGGACTTTTGGGGGGAGGAGGGGGGAGCACACTAAAGAGACTAAGGTGAATGCTTTAAGGGGAGAACCAGTGCACAGCACAGAAATTATTTTCTAAAAACAAAAACAAATAAGTCTAGGAATGTATGAGCTAGAACTCCAGCAGCAATACTTTTTGGCTCACCCCAATACAATTTGTTGCTGAAGTGTTATTCATATGAAATCTTTATCGATGCATGCATAGCATTCTTTTCGTTTTTGATAGCATTCTTTTAAGATTGACCTTTTAAAGAAAACTGCTCCATATCCTCTTTCATAGGAATTGTATGTTTTTCTGAGAGGCAACATTCCGCACCCCCCCCCCGAGATCTATAACATCATCAGAATTAATCATACAATTGACATTTAAACATCCCAAGAGTTATCTGTTTTTCTTGATCTTAACTAGGTGGACTGTTCTGCCTGAAACATGAAACATGGTCAGACATCGTGGTACCAATACATTTCTGTTCCATTTGAATACTGAGCAAATGCTATATTATTTGTCCATTTTCACCAATATTTTTGTAGTTGCTTTTAGTCCAGGTAACCATCTCAAAGATATCTGTTCGCTCTACTGTTGTATACATGGCTTCTGATCAGTGACACATTGATTGAACCCAAACCAATTTCTTTATTTTAATTCTAGAATATTGACAATGATTTCAGTTAAAAGCTTAATGTAACCATATTCGTATGTTCATTTTAAAACAACCAAAATTATCAAAACCTACCCACATTTTGTTTTCAGAACTAAAAGATATTGACTGAATAATTTCTAAAATTATTCATACAATGATACTTTCCACTGAAATTAGAATATTTTGAGAATGATATTAGAAATGAGTGTAATTCATACATAAAATAGGTATTCACATATTTGAATTAAATGGGCTGAGCCCCTGTGGCATAGTGGTTGAGTGCGGGACTGCAGCCCACTGGCCTGGTGGTTCAAATCCAGCAGCAGCTCTCCAGGAGCAAGGCTAGGCCTCCCCCTCCCACCAGAGGACAGTGATACCCCAAAATACAAAAAACAAACAAAAAATCCCAAATATTTGAATTAAGTGTTATATAGATAATTATATTTAAAATTATAATAGATATGACTAGCTGAGAAATCTGGAATGAAAGGTAACTTTTGTACAAATATTAATCTCTCCGCCTTTGGGATTTTTTTTGCTCATATATGCATGCATATAGTCCTTTTTATTTTGGTTGCATCTACATTTGTTTCCAATATTTTCTTACAAAACTGTAGTCACTTTACTTCCTTAGGGTCTCATCATATTTTTAATGGATAGATTAAAATGGTCTGCTTTTATTTTTGATATTTTTATCCCATAGAATATATTTGTTTCTCTTTTAAAAGGATGGAAACTTCATTTTGACCAAAACAAAAATGAATCTTTATGTAAAATCTCTCTTTATGCTTTCCTTGTGACTGCATGTGTCCTTTGTATATAAATCTATATTTTAAAGCTCTATTAGTAGATATAAAATAACAATTTTTAAATACTTCACTTCTATGTATTGTTTCCTTCCCAGAGTACCTTCCTAAATTTTTAATTGTGACATAGTACTTAGTGACTGTGATGTATTCAATCTAGATTCCTGGTATTATGTTGATAGTATAAAATTTAGATTTATATCATGCTTGTAAATTTTTTTTGATGCTCAACTTTGTCTGTCAAGTGAAATCATTAGAGCGATTTGCTCTTCTATTGGTTTTGGTAAAAGTGTCTGTCTCAGAGCATCTGGCTCTCACCTTTATTTTTAATAATAATAAACCCCCAATAATGTATCTACAACTCCATTATAGTTTACCTCTCCATGACTAATTTACTTGAAATATGTATGATGAGGATTAATTTAGTTTTTATTGTAAATTTAAGCAGAGAAAGTAAAACATTGTTTTCTATTAACTTTATTTTCCCCTAAACTGTCAGGAGAAAATAAGATCTTGAAAAATAGGACAAAAAACTGTTGACAGCATTTAACCTTCAGGCCTGACAAGAAGTAATCATTTTCTATAGTGCATTTTACAGACATTGATCACAATCTATATTAAAATAAACAGTGTAGTCATTGCTTTTTCCAAAAGAAACTATTTTGTAGAAAGAGAATGGTTTCATTTTCATTTTTTCTTTGATGGATTTACTCCCACTGTTTCTTATCATGCTTTTTACTTTCACTGTCAAATCATTTTTATAGTGAATATTCTGCAGGTGGTACAAACTATTTACAAAGATAAATTGATAGGAAAATAAGAAGTTAACCATTAGATGAGAAGGCACACTTTCTTCCAGTCTCCATCATATGTATCTATATATAGATATATATAGATAGACACACATATGTGTGTTTATATATTCATTTGTATCATTTTTATGGTCTTTGATGTCTTATAAGCATTAGTTGTGTAAGAGTTAATATCTCAGCTAGTAACTGAAGGCTAGCGATTCAAACACAGCAATGACTCAATGGCAAAGTACATTCAGAGATGTATAGACTTGGCAACCCTGAGAGACTTTCAACTTTCTATTTGCTCTGTTCTCCAGGGTCTTATAAGTCTAAATATACTAAATGGCAATGTGTATCTTTTCATGATTGTTTTTATTGTGGCTATTTTACATGGCTTGATAATGAATGGTTCATTCCTTTATATTTTTTAAAAATAGGTACGTAATACACAATGTGGCAGTCATGTACTCTGGTGTCAATTTGATTAAGAGTGTAGGGGAGAAGCCTAGCCTGTCAATCTAAAGATATCTAATGACACCTCTGTGTGGGGATGGCTTTCTCTGGGAATTCTGGGAAATATCATGCTATTTCCCCCATGGACAAGAGAGACCATCAACTCAGTCTCGGAGAGATGCTCTACTGACAAAACAGGATGACAGTATGCTGATAGACTGAGTCCTGGAGGAGAAGCCACATGGACTTATCCTGATGGAACAAGACCTCTGAGGCCGGAGAAGCCACATGGACACTCCCGCCAGCACTAAGATGCTACTACCACCATTGGCCTGTTTTTGTCCTGGAATCATTGCATGTGTTTCGTGAGTCTGAAGAGAACTAATGGATTGGGATTGGGCATATGGGCTAATATCGGATTTATGGGTTTAGACTGGACTGGGTTGGGATGCTTTCTCAATGTTCCATTTCTCTTGTACATAAACCTCTCCCTTATACACATATGCATGTATACGAATTTGTTTCTCTAGTCTACCTGGACTAACACATATGATTGATATTTTAAAACTTATTCCATTTATAGTGTCTGTGACACCATTATCTACAGTACTTGAATTAGTGATAGGAAGTTTACATGTGGCCATAAGACACATAATATATGCAAAAATATATAGAGAAATAATTGGTTATAAACAGACATATATATGAGAGATATTTAAAAATTTGTTAAAAAATGGAATTAAAGCAAGATGGAATTTTTGCAGAGAATTTTTCAATTCTGTGATAGGTGAGTTTGCTGTTCCAACATGGCCAATGAAGATAGGTAGGTTTGCTGTGACAGCATGCCAATGAACACATGTGAGATTAATTGAAGGGTTGAGATATAAATGGCTAAGTGAGTTTTTCCTTTCTTTTTCTTGCCCTTGGATTTTCAGACCAGCCCGCTGCCTTGCTTGTCCCTTGCCTCAGTTTGTCCCTCTACCCGTGGGACCCCTAATCCATGGACTGTGTTGCTGTGAGTTGAGGTTCCTTCAAGCCCTGCTTTGCCACGCTCCTGGAATATATTGGACCTTGTCATCTGGCTGACTGTTGGTGGCCTTCCTTGTTGTTTGCTGCCTGTGGCCAGATATCCTAAATTGCTCTAAAGTGGACTACCAGCAGCCCTCAAGACTCAAAGGACTGCCAGTGTACTAGCTGTCTCATGCAAGTGAGTTGCATCTAGCCATTTATACTGCTTTATAGATTAGTTAACTGCTTATTTCTTAGATTATCTATCATCTATCTATCTATCTGTATCTATCTATCTATCTACCTGTATCTATATCTATTTATTTATTTATTTATTTATTTATTTATTTATTTATTTATTGTGTCCTGGTTTTGTTTCTTTAAAGAGCCAGGTCTAACAAACTCTTTCATATGTGTGTGTATGCACATTCAGTGATAGATGATGACTTTGGTGAAATTTGAACATGCTTCAAGAGAGAATTTTTCTTCAGGAAACTCATCATGTTCAGTAAGGAGAAGGGCAACAAATAAGAAGAAAATATTCTGTGATATAATTTGACTCAACTGCTGTGATATGATCTGACTCAAACAAAACAATTGTGACCACCCTGCAGACCCTGTTGTGCATTGTTATGTCAGTGTTTCTAAGAGTTAGATTGTACAACAGGATTTGGCCAGATTCACTAAGAAAAATGAGATAAAAGTTTGAGAAGAATCCTGTTGATGCTACGTAAATTCTAATAAAATAGAAACAAAAACAATCTAACTAAATGGTGAAACTTGGGTGGAGAATCGTGCTATTAGGGTCCTTTTTGGAAAGCTTGTATGCACACTGTTCCTCCATCACCCCCAATTTCAGTAACTTGCTCATGAATAACTCATTTTAAGTAGATATAAGACAATGTAGAAGATGAATAATGCAAATGATGTTTC
This sequence comes from Nesogale talazaci, assembly GCA_004026705.1. NCBI lineage: Eukaryota > Metazoa > Chordata > Mammalia > Afrosoricida > Tenrecidae > Nesogale > Nesogale talazaci. The sequence continues at coordinate 23,831 of PVJH01016947.1, read as the reverse complement.
AAGGAATAAACTAATCTTGCCCATGCCATAATTTAAGAATGGACTGACAATTGACAGAAGAAGCCACAATCAATATCACAGATATCTTGTTGCATTCAGATTCAAAAGCTCTGACAGGAAAATAAAATTGAACACACAGGACAACTCAACTCAGCAACAGAACTTTCACTTGAAATTTTAAACAAGTGGGTTCAAGATCCTAAAGCAAATCTTCAATCATTACAGGAGATTAAACATGGCTTTATCAGTGCAATCCTTAAGACAAGGTACAATCAAATGCATGACTCTAATAGAACTGGCATAAAGCAAAAGAAGACTGGTCAAGAGTTAGTCAGCAGATGCATAGAAAGAATAACCAATGCAATGGTTTATTGGGAAAGTGGAGGGAGGGATAGAGGAATTGGGAAACAATCAGTGGACATGGGAGAGGGTTTGAAGCATTATAGATATTGTGTGGATGTGTATACAGTTATTTTTAGAAGCAGATTAACTATAGCAATGTATGATTTTGATATGAGTATTATATCAAGAAAACGACTGAAGGGGGAAAATAAAGCCAAGAAACCAAACTTGACTTATGGTTACCTTGGGTAAAGGAGGAAGAAAGTTTGCTTACGGGATATTGGGTTCATTTTAAAGGTAGTGGAACAATTTTGGGAGAGATAATAATAATTGTTGCACAACCCAAAGAGTAATATAATGCCACTGAATTATACATGTAGAAATTTATGAATTGGTTTTAGTGTAGTCATGTATATTTTTGCCAAAATGGAGAAAAAATTACATGAATAACAACAGGCACAGCAAAAAAGAAAATGTTTTAAAATCGATGTGGCAAAGATTGTACGACTCTTCTTTTTTTTTTTTTAGGCATCACTGCCCTGGTGGTGGGAGTAGGAGGCCCAGCCTTTGCTCCTGGGAGCTGGAATTGAACCTCCGTCCCAGTGGGCCGCAGTCCTGCGCACAACCACTACGCCACCAGGGCTCAGCCACGACTCTTCTTGATATGGTTGAACTATTGAATTGTATGATATGTGGACAAAGTGCCAATACAATTTTTTTGTTTTGGTATGTTTTTTAAAAAGACTCTTTAAAAGCAAAGTTCCATACAGCAATCTATTGGAATTCTCAAGGCATTTTGTTCATTTTCTGGATGGAAAAAGATATGCCAAACCCCAAAATATATAATGGTTTTATATTTTAATTCATTTTCCACTGTATTTCCAACGTTATCTCATATATTATGTTTGTGTGTACTTATACCTGTATGCAAATGCATACACAAAACATAGAGAATGCATGAGTTGGGGTTGTATCCAGTCATTATTCTTATTTTGTATGTGTGAAGAAAAATCATCACAGAAATTGGACTTGTGAAGAGGAACACGGCACCAAGTTGGAGTAAGGCATCTTAAGATCCTGCCATACACCCAGAATAATTTTCTCATTGTAAATGAAGCACTTGTATGAAAGTCAAGGAATGCATCCTTAACTGTGGATTACAATTCAATATAAGGCAAACGAAAAGTCTCACAATTGGAACAATAGAAATAATGGTAAACAATGAAATATCGAAGTTCTAGAGGATTAAGTGTATCTTGTACCCACAGTCAATGCTCATGACTGTCACAGTGAAGAAATCAAATCCTATTTTGCATTATAAAAATCTGAATATCTCTTTAAAGTGTTAAAGAGCAAGGATTTCACTTTAAAGACAAACGGGCACCTGCCTCAAGATACACTCTTTTCTATTATCTCATATTTATGTGAATGTTTGAAAATGAATGAAAAAGAAAAAGATACAATTGATATACTTGAATTATGCTACTATGAAAGAAAGCAATGTGGACTACCATAAGAACAAACCTAGTTTAGAAGAAATATAACCAGAAGCCATGGTAGTTGCAAAACTGACATGACTTTGTGTCATTTACTTTTGGATATGTTATTGAATAAGTCCTTGAATGAGAACACTTTGCTAAACAGAGCATCAGTGAAAAAAGAGAAAGACTATCAAGACAACATGACTGCAAGATTGACCTCAGTGAAGGGTGGCCAGGCAATGCTTTCTTCTGTTGTGTGTAGATTTGTTTTGAGCTGGAAGTAATTTAAAGAGAGTGGTTTTCTTTGACTATACGGGGTTCTTCACAGGTTTGTGATTTAAAAAATGGGATCTGAAGACAGATGATTGAAGAGTTAGATTGTTCCAGCACAATATATAGTTAGTAATTATTTGATTCAAAAGATGATTTAATCAAATTTGTTAGATGGTGTAAAGTCACTTCAAATTCATAGCAACCTTATGTTCAAAGAATGAAATACTCTCTTGTCCTGCCTCATCATCATAATAATTCCTATATTTGAGCTTCTTGTTGGGACCATTGTGTCAAACCAACTTATGTGGAGGTGAAGGGCTTCTTTTCTGCTGAACTTCTGCTTACCAAGTGTGGCTTCATTACCAATGTACTATCCCTTCTGATAACTTGTTTATGGTACATAAAATGATGTTTGAACGTAGTAAAAAAGCTGTCAATGAGATGGATTGCCATACTAGCTACCGCGATACTTTGTTTAAACACTGTAAGAATGGAAATAATAGCACACGTGCAGGCAGTGTTTTATTCCTTTGTACACAAGTCACTGTGAGGTAGAATCAATTCAAATGTACCACCATCAACAACATACATGTGTATTAAATTGTTTAAACACTCAAAAATACGTATATCATAGTGGCTAGCCATTTCTGAGCTAAAAGTTAATCAAATTGAATTCTTGTATTTATGGTCATTATATTGTGGGAGCCATAAAAATATAGGTAGTAAGTTGATCTGAATACCCTAGTCAATATTGAGTAAGTACAGTAATCTGAATTTGAGATTTCCACAGTATATTTGATACATCCAATAATATAAGATCAGTTTTTCAATAATACTGTAGGTCAAAATGATAAAATGATATTAATATAGAATATTTATTCTATTTAAGTAATATGGAAAGTAATTTCTATCCAAAAATGTTTCATGCACAAGCCAAATAATAGTGAAATAATTACACATTCTTCAGGCTGTAATTTTAGATATAACAATGAGATAACAAAATAATTGAAATATATTTAATGAACAGAGGGCAAATAATCAGATTCTAGAAAGAGGAAATGAGATTATGTTCTCAGATCAATAATACTGACAATTGGTGTGTAACAGATGATATGAAAAGCTCCAGAAATATTTGAATCTTAACAATGACTAATAAATACATAGATGAGGTATTTGATGTGAAAATTCAAATCTAAATATCTGTAGAAAAATATTTTTCTATTATAAAATGAGAGAAATGATATATGTTAAATCTTTACTAATTTTATAAACAAGTGCTTTATTTTAGAATGGTTGTAGAAATTCACAAAAACAGGAAGACAGTATTAAAACAATATATATACACTGGGATGGAGGTTCAATTCCAGCAGTGGGGCTGGGCCTCTTACTCCCACAGCTGGAGAGCAGTGATGTCCAAAAAAATAAAACATAAAACAATATATATGGAACACTAATTTTCTCTTTTTAACATTTTTTATTTACATGGCTCATTTTTTTCAACTATCAAAACAGTATGTATAAAATATTAATTTAGGTGTCTCTTTAATCAAATTTTCTTAATATTCCTTTAAGACATGTGCTTGTCAATGTTATCTACTGTTGCTGGTGTTAGATATCAAATCAGTTCCGACTCATAGCAGCATTATGTACAATAGAATTAAACAGCACACAGTTGTGCACCACACACTCAATTGTTCTTATGTTTGAGCCCAAGGTCTCAGTGACTGTGTCCAAGGCACATTTTCCAGTGTTCTTTTTCACTGTCCCTCTGCATTGCAAATCATGTGGGTCTTCTCCAGGGACTAGTCTCTCATATCATGTCAAAAGTATGTAAAAAAGTCTCACCATCATTGTGTCCCAGGAACATGATGACTCTACTTCTTCAAAGGCAGATTCTTTTTTATTCTATTGACAGACCATGGTACTTTTAATATTCTTCTTCAGCACCAAATTCAAATGCATAGATACTTCTTCAGTCCTCTCATTCAATATCCAACATTCACATGCATTTGAAGTTATTGAAATACCATGGTTTCGATCATGAGAATATTAGTCCTCAAAATAGCATCCTTGCTTTGCCATATTTAAGCACTCTCATGCAGAAGATTTACCCCAGGCAATGCATTGTTTGATATCTAGACTGCTGATTCATGAGCATTGATTGTGGATTAAAGTAAGATGAAATATTTGACAAGTCAAATTGTTTCTCCATTAATCATGATGTTACCTATTGGTCCAGTTGTGAGAACTCTGCTATTCTTTGCATTAAGTTGCAGTCCATCCAAAAATCTGCAATCTTTTATCTTCTTCAGCAATTGCTTCATGCTCTCCTGCAGGCTTGTGTGCAGCAATTCTCGAAGTCATGTCACTGGGTATTTCAAATAACAACAAATTCACCCACATAACCAGGTTTCAAGGGAATTTCCATGCCATGAATAAACTACGAAAAAGGAATAGCCTGGTTACATCAGAGGAATTAGCTGAAAATCTCATTGGTGGGATGAAAAGATAGTCCAATACTGAAAACGTCATGAACAGTAACAGAACACCATCAGAGATAGTGCCACATTCTAATCTGAATTCCTCAGATTAGAAGATAATCAAAATATGACTGAAGAAAAAATATCTTCCCAAAGTAGAGTTGACTATAATGACACAAACAGGATAAAGCTTTCAGGAGTAAAGCTTCAAAATGAGAAAAAACAATGATGAGTGTTTATGAGGGGCTACTCAAAATTACCTAGGAAAAACCTCAGCTGGGCAGAGCTTTCATCATATGCATTTTTAGCAGGAATTTTTCCCACTAGGCTAGCATCAAGCAACTTGCGCTGAGTTAGTGCACAAGGAGGTTTTGCCTGGGAAAGTTCTTGCTGGTCGTAGTAAATTGTTTTCTATAAGTAGTTTCACTCGGATCTTGATTTCTGCAAAGGTAAATTTGAGAGAACAGCATGCAGCTGTGAGATTTTTTTTTTCCGCTTGGGAAAAATGCAAAAGAAGCTTTTTTGATGTTGAACACAGCTTAGAAGGGCAGGGCTGTGGGGAAAAACTCTAGTCAATGAATAGCTTTCTCACTTAAAAAAGGTGATATGTTGATTGAGGACAAACTGTTTTGTGGGTGTCTGTCGCCTTCTCAAATGGACAAAAATGTTGACAAAATTCATACACTTGTGCTCTAAGAATGACAACAGACCATTAAAGAGATGGGGATGTTATCAGAACTATCCTGGAACTTAGTTCAGCAAATTTTAAAGGAAAACCTACAAATGAGAAGGGTCTCTGAGACATTGGTGCCTTGGCATCTGGCCGACCAGGTAAAAGATCTTCAATTACTTTGAAAGAACAACTTAGAAGTGACTAGACTTTTATTCCAAGGTCATTACTGTTGAGAAAATGTGGTTCCATTCTTATGACCTGAAAGCAAGCATCAATTAAACCAGTAAATGACACCACCATCAAGTGAAGTCAAAGATCAAGATTGTTTTTGATGTGAGGGGAATAGCGCATTTGGAGTTTGCGCCAACAGGTCAGACTGTTAATCCAGCTTTCAGTTTAAACATTCTGAAAAGATTGTGTGACTGTGTTTAACAAAAAACCTAATTTGTGGCAGCCTAATTGTTGGAGTTTTGCCACCACAACGATGGACTTGTTCATGTAGCCATCTCAGTGCGACAGTGTTTGACACATAACAACAACACTCTTTTACCCCACCCACCTTACTCACCTGACCTCGTTTCTTGCAAATTCTTTTTGATGTCACAAATAAAGAGGGTCATGAAAGGACAGTGAATTGTCAACATAGAGGAGTTGACGACAAAAAAAAAATGAGGGAGGTGCTGCTGTCACTCTTCTCAGAAGATGTGTTTAATTTTTTTCTGGAATTGAAATTGCAGATATGACAAACATATTAAGTGCAATGAAGAGTATTTTGAAGGTGGTAAGGTAGGATTTTTTTTAAGAAAAAAACCAAATCCATGGCTTTGAGAAAAGAATTCTGTTTTTTTTTAATTTTCATAATAATATTTGAACTTTGAAGTATATAAAGTATAAATCCAAGAGAATTGGAAATAATAAAAAATGAAACAAAATATAAATATCTATATCCTTGATGTTGGTGAGTTGAAATGACCTGATGTTGGACATTTTTAATCAGAAGTAATATAGTTCACCATGCTGAGAAGAACCAATTCAAGAGGAACAGGGTCATATTCATTGCTAACAGGGAGATGTACTGAGGTGTCTATCTGTGACAAGATGTTATGTAATTGCATACAAGGGAGCCTAGTCAATACAACCAATATGAAAAAATATACACTAACCACTAAAGCTAATAATGAAGACGCTGAAGAATTGTATCCGTATTTTCATACTGAAGTTGATTACATGTGCAATCAAAATTCATTGATAATTCCTGGAATGCAAAATTGGAAACAATAGGGGACGGTGGTTGGAAAATATGGGCTTGGTTACAGTAGAAACAAAACTGGAGATTACATGATTAAATTTTTCGCGATGAATGACTTCTTCTTTGCAAATATCCCCCTTTTTTCAATAACATGGAAAGCAACCCTACAGGTGGACTTCTCTGTATGGTATATACAGCAATCAAATGACTTCATTTGTGAGGAGCACAATAGCAGCAGCTAAAATAAAAGTAGAGGCCAAATGTGGATAGGCCAGGCTTATTCATGTGTAAGTTTATTTTGAAGCTGAAGATATTAAAAAAAGAACAGTCCCAGAGAGCCAAAATGTGACTTTGAGTATATTCCAACTGAATTTTGAGAACCTGATAATCTGGGAATGACATGAAGGACATCATACAAGATGAATGTAAAAGGTGATTACAAAGACAGGAAAGAAAGGAAAATACAAAATGTATGTCATAAGGTACCTTTAAGCTTCCTCTTAGTCATGGAATAAGTAAGGCACATGGAAGATGGGAAGTCAAATAACTGAAGAGAAAAATTCAAAGGATGGCTAAAGAATATGAATTAAAGCACTATATGTGCACAGGGAGTTGGGGGAAAATGGAGAACTTGTTGACCATATCTTAAACTGAGAGAAATCAAGACAGATACAACAATATTGAAAGTATCCATAATAAAACATTGAATGATGTAGGAAGCATCAAGAGGATTTTACACAGATTCTCTGTCTGAAAAGTAATTTGTCAACATTCCACCATTTCAGGAGGTAGCATAGGAGTGAAAATCACTGGCACTAAATGAAGAAGTTCAAACTGCGCTTAAGGCATTAGAGGAAAACAACTACAGGAACTGATGGACATCAATCGAAATGTTTCAACAAGCTGATGATGAAGCCCTGAAGTATTCTTTGTGTCAAAAAATACAAAAAATAAAAATTGGAAAACAGCTACATGGTCAAATGACTGGAAAATATCTGAATTTGTACCCATTTGGGAGAAAGGTGTCCTAATAGAAATTTTAAATTATAGAATAGCAAATTACTAAACAATTACTATCATAGACAATGAAGTTTTGCTGAAGATCATCCAGAAATGTTTGTCTTAGCCCATTGACAGGAAGCTGCCAGATATTCAGGATGGATCCAGAAGGTATAGAATAAGGGATATGATTGCCGATGACAGATGAATCTTGGCAGAAAGGGCATACCAGAGAGATGTTGTGTTAGTCCAGATAGACTAGAGGAACAAATTTCAGAGACACGCATATAAGTATAAGGAAAGGGTTTATATACAAAAGAAATGTGACCCTAAGAAGGCATCCCAATCCAGTCCAGTGCAAAGTCATAAGTCCAATAATAACCCATATGCCTGAAATCAGTCTATAAAGTCTGCTTCTGACTCAGGAAGTCACAGGTCAGTGGGTGCAAAATTCTGGAAGTAAGGAGCCATGGGGAGACCCCTGTCGGTGCCAGGACTGTGTATCCACGGACATGTGACTTCATGACTTAGAAGGAGACTTTGTGGATTGATTTCAGGCATATGGGTTAATAACAGACTTGTGACTTTGAGCTGGACTGGGCTGGGATGTTTTCTCAATGTCCTGTTCTTCTTGAATATAAACCCATTCCTTATATCCATATGTGTGTCCTTGAATTTGTTCCTCTAGTCTACCCGGACTAACACACTTTGCTTTTTAGCAGATTTATTCAATAAAATTCATCTTTTGAACTCATGATTTCTATTTCCATGAACATTGACTGTGGATCTAAAGACACATCTTTGATAACTTCAATCTTTATGCTTTTATCATGATGTTACCTATTGGTCCATTTGTGTGGATTTGGTTTTCATTACAATGAGTTGTGATCTATACTAACAGCTACATTCCTTGATCTTCATCAGGAAGTGTTTTAGTTCCTTATTTTGCGATATCTGCATACCACAGGTTGATTTAATATAATATCCACCCCATCCTGTTACCATATTATTCTCCATGTCACTAAAACTCTTTTTAAAAAAAGAAGTTAACATAGGTTATTTGGCTTGCAGAGATGCTAGATGGTCCTAATTCTTAACAGACCTGGCTGCTAACTAAGGGTTATAGGTTTGAATTCTCTTAGACATTAACTAGAAAAATGATGACTAATCTTTGAAAAATTCAGTAGTTGAAAACCCAGTGAAATACAGTTGTACCTGACACATATGGGGTCACTGTGAATCAAAATGTACTTGATAGCAATTTGTAGTTGAACCATATTGTGATGTGGTAGAAGAAAGAATGACATAAAAGAGGGATAATTCAAAAGGTATTTCTATTACGGTTCCATTTTTTTACATGCACAGATTTATTCCAAATAATTCAGCAAATGAATACAGGTTATCTCAGTAATATATAGTCTGAATATATATATATATATATTCAGACTATATATTGAGAGACAGAGATGATAGATTGATAGATAGATGATAGATAAATAGATAGATGATAGATGATAAAAAAAATAATCAAGAAAAGTTTCCAAAATTATATGAACAGTTAAATCCAGTATGCTTTTAAGTCTTGAGCCAGATGATAAGCAGGAAGCTCCTCCTTACTGACATACCTTTTAAGAATGATGAACTCAAGAGCAGCAGGGACACTAAAAGCTTCAGAAATAGATGAATCTTAGACCAGCAGACCAGGCTTGTTGCTGGTTAAGGGCATGAATTTTAGGTAAGCAAGACAGATGGCGTGCAAGATGGAAAGCCTCTGATAATTCCCAGTATAGGCAGACACTATGGCAGGGTATTTGCTCAAAGTCCTGGGATTGATGAGGTTAATGCAGGATACAGACTCAGAAAAAAGCAAGCAAGCTCCCCACAACATCTATTTGTATAGGAAGTAGGCCTCAGAACCCAGAAAAGATTATTTTAATTACCTCAGGACTGTGATCTCAGTAAGGAAGTTGTATTCCACCCTTATTGTCTTAACACTTCTTGACATATGGAGTTGATTATATTATGTGACGTAACATTGTGGGAACTTGTTAGGGACCATTCCGTTTGTTCTACCTCATAACAACCTTACTTACAGTGGAACCGTATACCTGTCTGATCCCGTGCCAAACTCACAATGGTTCTTTTGTTTGAGCTCATTGTTCTAGCCACTGAGTCAACCATTACTTTACCAAACATGAAATTCTTCTCCAGAGACTGGTCTCTCCTCTCTTGTCCAGAGTAAATGAGACTCATCTTGCTATTCTTCCCTCTAAGGAGCATTCTGGCTGTACTTCTTTCAAGACAGGTTTATTTTTTTAGTTTCTAAAGGATTACTAGACCTGAGATTTCAAATCAGTAAGAATCCAGACCTAACCAAATAGTCACAAAGTTTAATTATTGCAGGGCACCTCCAAAATTAAGGCTCAATCGAAGAGTGACTTTCCATGGTCGCTACTGAATCAGTTCAATCCAAGGCAGAGAAATCCGGTCAAAGAACTATGACAACTATTTGGGGAAGTCCAAAAGAAATATTCATTGATTTCTTTTAAAAAACATAGGACAGTCACAAAAATTTTGCTGAAGGTAATTCAGAATCAATTGCAGTAGTAAATTGACAGAACATTAAAAGGAGTAATATATATGTCCATTGAGGATTTTAAAACTGCTATTTTGAAATACTATCATGAAAAAGTACAGAATTCTGGATAATATAGAAGGTTGCTGCAAGAATACATATATATAAACTATAGAAAGACATTCAATTAGATAAACCATTTACATCTAAATTTCACATATAAGCAAAGACACAAATAAGCATTACAACAAAAAGATGGGGGGAAAGGCCCAACTTTTTTGTTTAGGTTTGTATTGTGTGTCAAATTAACACTATAAAGATGCAATTTTGATACAGTTTTATATAGCTTATAATTTTATTTTCATTCTTGTTGCTTTTATTCCTAGAAGCAAGCTTGCTGACTTCTACTCATTGAACAGGATATTTACTATTTTACCATTAAAACTTATCTGATGCATTCAATTTTTATTCATTGCTTTATGGAATCTGACAGCAATTAAAAGGATGTACTCATCTGAAGTAAGTTATCCATGACAACTGCATATGTTATAACTCATAGAAATCTGGATATTAACTTTCAAAATCTGGGATGTGATATTCAAATTGTTCTCATGAATGTCTACCTTAATGATGTTTATTGTATGACCAGTCTTCTCTCAATGACACTGGGAAAAATTTGTCTGTGGTACATATAACTTAAATGTGTGTATATATATATATAAAGTTATACAGAGATATATATATATATATATATATATATCCAGAAAAAATGCAGTATAATAATAGTAATAAAATTTCAGTGGCTTTAAAAGTAAGATAGGCATGCTATATAGAGCACATTAAGTGCATATTTGTTATAGTTCTGTTCATTTGTGTGTATATAACATATGTTGTATCTATAATCTTCTGTATAATGAAGCTCTTGGAGAGTCAGTATCTAAATTCCCTAGTCATATCCAAACACTCACTGTGAAGGGACAAACCATGGGGCTTGAAGGTGTAAGACTATAATTTAGAGGTGCAATCTAAGTCAATTGGAATACCATGCTCTAAAAAGACAAGGTTCTATATCATACACAGTGAGTGGTGACTCGGGTCATAAAAGATTTCACGTTGACACATAACACAGTAATTTGTCTCATGTCTATAATAAAGGAAAATGAAGGAAATTCAACACTCAAAAGTACAGTTAATCCACAAAATTAATGACCCACATAAACCATAACCTCTACTGACCTGAGACAAGTAGAACTAAATGATGCATAACTGACAGTACTGGTCACTCTAACCAAAGGGACAGAGGTTTCTGATTGGAATGTGGGAAAGAATGTATCTATTAAGGGACAATAGAGAAGGCTGACCTTCAGGTAGGGGGAGGAGAGAGAAAATGTTCTTGGGAACATGAGTTAGAAGGGTCCATAATGTCAGGGAGCAAGTAGTCAGAATTCACCTAGGGAATCTCAGGATCTCCCCAGAACCCAGGTCAGATGGAGTAGAGCACCCTCAGGGTGCATGGCATGCAACAAAGACTGCGTCACTGAGACCCCCCTATGTGGACTCCCTGAGGGAACGGGGCACTATATCACACAACTGTAACCTGAGGTCATAAGTGAGAAAGTACATGACATTGGAGGAGGCAGAAAACAACCGTTCCAAGAGTGATACACTGTTGTTTGATAGGGAAAAAAAAAAGATCTTGCTATATCAACAGCTTGTGTGGTATACTCAGAGACATCCTATTTTGGTAATCCTGTGATGGTCACTCTGTTATATTTTGCCTATGTCTGTGTACATTGGGGTGTAGCTCAGAAGTGCACTGCCATTAGGGCATCACCTTCTAGAAACAATGCTATTTGTTTCTCTGTTTTTTGTTTTTTGTTTTTTTTTTGTAAATGAAATCAAGGAATTCTATCCCTTGGGGAGAGGGATGATATAAGTGGGTGGGGGAGATAAGGAGACAACTTCAAGCAACTGAGAAAAAAATATGTTGGTTATGGAAGCAATTGTACAATTATGTTTGACATGATTTAATTATGGAATGACATGACATATGTATTAAATGCCAAATTACAGCAAATTAACAACAAAACAAAAGAGAAAAAACAGAGATCCAAGAATGTGTTCTCGGCTCACTCTAAGCCTTAGGTCCAAGTTAAGAATAATTAGTTCTTACAACAGGGCCCTACTGAATGCTCATCTTCAGGAACTGATCACTGAAGATAAGGGTGCTACTGCAAAGTGTGGTGAAGGAAGTAGATGGTGACCAGAATACTGACTGGGGTCCTAGAGGCTTGTACTCAAACAAGTGGCCATCTAAGCAAGGAGTTAACCAAGTCCACACAGAAGTTCATCAGTTTGTGTGACCCAAAGGTGAAAACTACAAAATCCGAATACGGAGAAGAGAAAAGAACCAGAACTTAAATTATGAGCACACAATTTGGAGACATGGGAATGCAAAACTCATCTACAAAGTCTCCAGTCAGACTGAGCAGCTGGAAAATGTGTTCTAGCTGAGAGCAAGAGTCCCTCACAGCCTGACTCTCAGACAGACATCATTGTATTATGATTAGAATGAAATTCATACTTGGCCAGTTGACCTCTCTATAGACATGATCTGAAACTGCTCTGGGTGCAATTATCTCTTAGTTTTTCCATAACAGAAGTTTCTCTCCTGACTTTTTGGATGTTGAAGGAGGTCTTCTCTCTCACACACATTATTTCTGGTTTTTATCTTTATACTAATATCGTCTTATTCTGAGCAACTTAGTGTGATTTTTATCATTGTTTTCTGTTTGGTTTTCAAGCTTGATGCACAGGAGGAATGTATGCATAATGAGAATAACTGATACAAGGGGTTATAGGGATTGCAGCAATGTGGGGTGAGTGATAGAGAGGGAACTGAGATTTAGGGAGTAAAGAAAGATGTCAGGAAGTGGAAGAGAACGCTAGAACTGATCATTATTGCACAACTCACTTTAACAGCAATTTAACTCTGGGGGTGGTTGTGGGGGGTGCTCTAAGATAGATGTGATGGTGAGTGTACAATTCCCCTGATATGATTAAAGGCTGGAACAACTCAATTGTGTGATATGTTAATTATATGCCAATAAAGATGGGAAGGGGAAAATAACAAGATTCACTGTAGGATCTTGAAGTGAAGGCCATAAGGCACCAGAGACTGCAGTAGCAGAAGTGTGAGGCCGAGCAGGATCAGCAAGAAGAACATAATGGAGGCAGAGGAGTAGCATGCACACCGTGCGGCAGAGCAGACAGGGAGCTTACCTGTCTCATGTTAGGCTTACAGCTGAATGTCTTTGGGCAGGTATCTGGCTTGCAGAGTAGGAGGATCTTGGGGTATCTATCACTGCTTTGTAATACTTGCCCAATCAAGGCTGAGCCCAAGGGACCATATGGCCTGAGAGACTGAAGACCAGAGAGAGACATGCCAGTCAGAATGACTATGAAGAAACACCAAGGACAACAGAACTATATCCTTAGCATCCTTCTACCTGTTTAGCTACCCTAAGAAAGTCCACAGAAATGCAAAAAATAAAATATGCGAGCCTCAGTCTAAGGTGCAAGTGTTGGTGTATCCTGGTCCACAAGAAATAAGAGGATACAAAGTGGAAGACATATGGAAGCAATTAGTCCAACAGACTAGTGGACCACAGAGTTGTCAGCATCCACAACTCAGAAGAGGCTCAGGTGCCATTACCAACTACTCTGGAAAGTACCCCAAATGATTTCATTATACTGTCCTTAATTAAGTGAGAGTGAAATGTGGAACAAAACTCAAAATCATCAGTTAGGGCAGGCTTACTGGATGGCTAGCGATATATGCGACCACTAAGACTATGGCTTCAGCTCTGTAACTGAAATAACCATGCATTAAAATAATCAGCAATTAAGTTCAATGCAGCGGCATTTACCCAAACACAAAGTTCAGAGGGTTAGGAAAGAATATCTATTGCGATGGATGAGTTGAAATGAAATGTGTATGAATTATTCAATGTAAGACCAATGATTTTTTCTATCAAATTTTACCTCATTCACAATGAAAAGTTTAAAAAAATGTACTTTTAAACATCATTCAGTTGCTCTTTTACTGATACTCAGAAGTAATAAGTGTGCAGCAGCACAGAAAATGTATAAATTAAAATTTTAGGACACTTTCTAAATTTAATAACACTCAGCAGTTATTTAAATATTGAGAGCAATTGTATTAGCTGTAGATAAATAGTCATGGTCTATTAAACTGATAGGGTAATGACATTTCAAGGTCAAAGAAGACTGCCTTTCTCATTACTTTAGGGTCCAATGTGGAAATTGTTATTCAGATTATTGCATCTACTTTAGCCAATTTAAATGCTGTTCTACTGTTTAGTGCAGCAGGTTAAGGCAAGGTATTAATAATTATGGCTTCAGGTTAATGTGGAAGTCCACATTACCAACTCAAAATTTGAAAAATATTATACTGCAAGTTTTTGCAAATAGAAACAAGTAAAAGCTAATGAGTATGTTAGCATAAATATAGTATCACAAATATTACTAATATTTTTCTCATTTTGTGCACACTAATGTAAGTTTACTTTTGCAAAGTTGAATACTTAAAGGAAATGTGTAAAACTGCATACCTATATCAGACTATGAGCATAATTAGAATACAAAATTATTAATTTGATTGAAATAGTAGCCCCCATAATCTTATATATACTATACAACTTAAACATGAATTATTTCTGCTTTAAACCACAATGCTATTTACATGGGCTTTAGAGAACTTTTTTCATTCATTTTACTATTTCCTCAAGGGAATTTATTACAATAAGGAGTGATTGACTTTAATATGTATCAAGTATTCCTAATGAATATTAAGCATGTCAGATGGCATTGTATTTCCCTAGGTCTGTGCATTTGGTAAATTGCTGCACAAAAGCTCTTAGTAGTACTGAAAAGCAAGGGTGTCACTCTGAGGATGAAAGTGCACCTGACACAAGCCATGGTAGTTTTTATCATTTCATAGGCACAGGCAAATTTGACCACTGAATAAGAAAAACCAAAGAGCCGAATAATATGAATTATGGTGCTAGAGAAGAATATTGAAAGTCCCAAGGACTGTTGAAAAAACAAAACGATCTGTGTTAGCAAAAGTAGGTACAGAGTATCTCTTATGGACAATGACAGTAAGGCTTGTCTGACACACCTTGAACAAAGTTTCAAGAGAGATCAGTTTCGAGAGAAGGACATCATTTGGTAAATGGAGGCACAGTCATAAAGAAGAGGTCCTTCAAGGAGATGGATTGATCCAGTGGCTGCAACAATGGGCTCAGACAGAGGCAGAACTGTGAGACTGTTCCAGGGCTGTGCAGTGTGTCTTTCTGTTCTTCGTGGAGGAGGGGGGTGCTTTGGGTTGGAGCTGATGCCTTGGCACGTCACCAGTAGGTAATGCATATTACCTGTTGTGTCATAACATCTCTATAATAGTGATTATGTCACAGAATAAAGCTTCTTAAGGTTTTCTTGAAAGCATGACTTAGAGGATGCTTGCTGCAGTTAGGCGCCAGCCAGTGGTTCTAATCCACAGTGTCCCTATATTCAACAGAAGGAAGCCTGACCTAGTCTGGCACAACCCCATAACGATTCTCTCATTAATCCATTATTACATTCACTGTTCTGTACAGCTCCTTGAGGACCTTCCTCTTCCTCTTTATGCCTCTCATTTACCACTCACGCTATTCTCTTCCAGGGACTGGGTTTTCCTGACAACATGTCCAAAGGTTGCAAAAGAAAGTTTCACTATCCTTGCCTTTAAGAAGCACAGTTGTACTTCTTCCAGGACTGACTTGTTTGTTCACTTTAGGGTCAAAAGTACTTTTGATATTCTTTGCCAACATAATACATTGCAACACATAGATTATTCTTCTCAGTTTTCTTTATTCAAAGTCAGCCTAACATATGCCAACAAAACAATTGAAAATACCATGGCTTGGGTCAGGTGCACCTTAGTACTCAAAGTAACATTCTTGCTTTCAAGACTGAGGAGAACTTACCCAGTGCAACCCATCTTTTGATCTCTTGACTGCAGTTTTCATGAGCTTTGCTTGTAGGCCCAACCAAGACATATCTATTCTCCATTTATCATGATGCCATGTATTGATCCAGCTTTTAGGAATTTCATCTTCTTTACATACTTTTAAATATACTAAAGGTTGCAATATTTGACCAGCAAGTCTTTCAATTTTTCTTCATTTTTAGTAAACAAGCTTTTGTTATCTTCATATAACAAGCTGTAATAATCCTTTCTCCTATCCTTATGGCATGTTATTTTTCATATAATCTTGCTGCTCCAATAACTCATTATCATATAGCTTTTGATTAGTTGGATCACACTTAACCATTAGATCTACTTATTAATCATTTCTGTATAAAACACAGAATATTTACCAAAATGTGTCCAACATGTTTTGGGATTTGCTAAGATTTTCTTATTTCTAAGTTTACTGCAAGGCATTATCATCCTTATGTTGTAGCCAGTCCATTTCAAATTCTCATCTGTCCTGTGCCAGCCTCATAGTTGATTCGATGTCTGAACTCACCGTTGCAGTCATTGTGTCAATCCATCGTGCCTAGACATTTTCTCTGTTTTGCTGACCAACTAACAAAGATGATGCCTTTATCCAGGGACTGATTTCTCCTGAAAACATCAGATGAAATATCCCCAGTCTTGCCTCTAACAACCATTCTGGCAGCACTTTTAGTTAGGCTGATTTGTTTGTTCTTTTGGTCATCCATGAAGCTTCCATGAGCACTTAAGCTGAGAAAGTACTTTCAAGATTCTTCACCAGCTAATTCAAATAGGGATTTGTACTTCAGTCTTCCCTATTCAATGTCCACCTTACACATGCATATGATACATTTGAAAAAAATATGATTTGGGTCAGGTTGACCTTAACCAGCAAAATAACGTCCTTGCTTTGGAACATTTTTGCTATGTTTTGTTTGGGATAAATTTGTTTGTCATTAAAGATTCCAAATACCTTTCAATTTCTTTTTCCTTTTCTTTTTTTTAAGGCACTCAAAGCACTATTCAGGTTTGAGGGATAATAAATTTGAAGGGATTTGGTATGAACCAATGAGATCTGTTTGAAGAAATATACTAAATATATTCACATTTCAATGCAACGTGTCATTTATTCAATTGATTAAAGCTTTCTGATCATTAATTGTGGATGCAACCAAAATGAAATCTTTGAAAACTTCAGTATTTCCTCCACCTATCATGTTGTTAAGTACTGATCTAGTTGTGTGCAAAGCATTTTTGTTTCCTTCATATTGAGTTGCGATCCTTACTGAAGGTTGTGCTCCTTGATCTTCACCAGCAAGTTCTTCAGGTCCTCCTTATGTTGCTGTCGGAAGGACTTTCCTGATGCACCATTCATGTGTAATGGTGAATATTACAGGGGTCTTTCAAGTCTCCACAGAGGTAAATTCTAGCTTCTATAAACTAAAAAAGCTAGAATCATCTCTATCCCAGCAGATAATAGTTCCACGTTTAAACCATCAGTATTATGTTGCTGTTGCTGTTGTTAGGGGTCATTGAGTCAGTTCTATCTCATGTTTACCCTAAGTCAAACAGAATGGAACACAGCACAAGTCTGTGACATCTTCGTAATTGTGCCCATACGTGAGCCCATTGATGCAGCCACTATGTCGATCCATTTAGCCAAGCCCCCTCCTCTTTTTGTCACCCCCTTACTGCATGAGACATGATCTCCTTGAGTATTATAGCATGTTTATTTTCTTGACATAAGATTTGTTTGTGTGTATATATATGTATATATACAAACAAGCTTTACCTAGGGTAGTATTTCCCTAGGAAATATTAAAGTTCTTAGATTATCCCAACAAGTTCCAAACTGCCTTTATCCACAGAAGGATAGGTCATAAGATTTTGCATCCTTATAAGACTACATCATGTCTAGACCATTTGGAGAAACAAAAGAGAGATTAATAAAATCACTGAGTCAAACCCAATCAATATTTCTTTTAACTTATTTCTAGATTTTAACTACACACACTAATTATCTTACTGATTTATGAGAGAGTAGTATAAATGGGCTCCATACTAATTTCCTTAACTGATTTCAAGTGTTTGGTGTATAGTTTAGCTAAATTGAAATCTCATAGAAGTTTGATTTTGAGAAAGAGACATAGTCTTTATTTTATATTTTATTAGAAAATCCTAACTCATATAAATGAGTTTTGATGCTTTAAGTTGAATAGTTTATATTTTAAAAGAAAGCAGTACTTACATTATTTTTGAAGACAGCTCTGCTTAAGAAAGTAAGAATGTTGCCTTCAAATTGATTCTGACACATGGTGACCCAATATGTTTCAGAACATACCTCCATAGAGTTTTCAATGTTTGATTTTTCAGCAGTAGATCACGAGGGCTCTCTTTCAAGGTGCCTCTAAGTAAAATCAAATCTACAATCCATTTATAACATTGTGCATTAACCATTTAACTCACATAGGTTCTCATTCAGTAGGGAAAGGTAATTGTCAGGATAAAGTACAAGCAAAACAAATTTTAGCATGTGATACCAAGGGCTCTAATAGCAAATGTTTTGAGAATGATGGCAACAAATGCACAAATGTGCTTGACACAATGGATGGATGTATGGATTGTGATAAGAGCTGTACAAGCCCCCATTGTAAAAAATAAAAAGAAGCTAAAGGGCTCCAAGGGTGCAAATAGAAAGAACATGTTTTGGAAATGATGATGGCAACATATGTATCCATGTGCTTGATACAAATTAATGTATGTGCCGGTGGTGCTAGGAGTTGATTAGTGTTTCAGTACCAGTGAAATACTCTTATAATTGTGAGAACATAGATATATTTGTAATACCCTCTTAACTGAATTATTTGACACAAAAATAAGTAATTTTTCTAGGCTAATTTTGACCATAAAGAAGAAAAGATTTTATCAAACCAAAATATTTTTTTAGAATTACCATTTATCTTAAAATAGTTCTCTTAAACAACAAATTGCTATGTGCTTAAGATGAATGCTCAGTATTATTTAAGGGTTGACATGATTTTCTTTATCTGGATTTCACACATAGCAAGCCCATTCAATGAACCCATCCCAACTAATAATGCCTAGCTACAGAGTTTCTGAGGTTCCAAATCTTTACAGGAGCTTCCTGCCCCATATTTCTGTAGAGGAGCTGCTGCTAGTTTTGATCCACAGGTCTTGTTCCACCCTCCATGAGGCACAGTTCTTTACAAATAGGAAAGTAAACAAATGTTCCTGATGTAAGGATGGGGGCATCTTGAAAACTAAATCAAGCTCACATATACAGTCGTATCTTCAAAATCATTTAATTCTTATTTTAGGTGGATGAGAGTTATAGAACCATCGTGTGTGTGTGTGTGTGTGTGTGTGTGCGTGCACGCGAGTGCGCGTGCACTATATGTGTGTCTTTGGGCCAGTTAGTTCAGGCAAACTAGAGAAACAAATTCATAAATTTGCATATGGATATAAGAGAAAGGTTTACATACAAGAAGAATGGAATATTGAGAAAGCATCCCACCCCAGTCCAGTCCAAGGTCATATAAGTCTGATATGAGCCCATATGTCTCATACCAATCTATAAAGTCTCCTTCTAACTCATGAACATATGCAACGACACCAGGACAATCACAGACCAGCAGATGTAGTCTTGTGTATCCAGTAGTGGTAGAAACATCCAGATGCTGGCAGGGGTCTCCCTATGGGTCCTAGTTTCCAGGGCTCAGGGCCCATCAGCAGTATCCACTTGTGGTAGGAGCATTCGCAGCACAGGTAGACCTCAGACTGGGGTCTCCCTGTGGCCTCCCAAGCATCTCAGTACTGGCAGGACTCTTCAAGTGCCTTTTCTGATCCCAGAAGTTTGGTTCTATCAGGGTAAGCCTATGTGACTTCCCTCTGATTCCTCCAGTCCCCAGGAATCAGAATTTATCAGCATGCGGTCATCTCATCTTGTCAGTAGTCCATCTACAAGGAGCTGCGTCAAGTCTCTCTTCTCCAATTATGAAATACTGTGAGACTTTACAGAATTCTCAGGAGAAAACCATGCCTCATTGGCTATGTCCAGATTGACAGGCTAGACTCCACCCCTACACCCCCAATTATGAAATTGACATCAAGCACACGACCTCCACAAGGGCCCTCCATATAAATCACTGCAAAAAGAGTAGCAACAACACAATTTGGTGTAAAGTAAAATCCGTCTCAGCATAACCTATGTGAGAAAAGAGCAACTGAGTCACTAAAATTCAGGCTACACTTCTTTGATCTGGGCTGATTCTGTCTAGAGATGGTTTAGATTAATTTTCTATATCACATAGATTCACAGTCTCAAAAACCTAGGAGCATTTTAATTCTGCTCTATAAGGGGAAATTGAATGCATGGTGGTGTGGAATCTTTTCAATAGAATGCAGTCTCTCTCCTTTGGAAGCTCTGGTGGGTCTTACCCACCTTAAATAATGGAGCTTTCTGCCATTCAGGGCTCTTTCTAAATAGGATACATGGTCTAATGTAACTATTAGTGCCACTGTAGAATCTCCCCTCCTGATAAATCATGTTTTTAACCACTTTTAATAATTAATCCACCAGGCCAGATGCCTTATCTAATAGGTCCACTCAGAAGATCTGACTTTTGATAATTCAGATAAAGTGTCAAATGATCTGACACCCATTTTCTACTCTGTGAATAGGGGAAAAATGATATTTAAAGGCCCTTCAATATGTGTAACTCTGAGGCTGTTTCTGGTCAAGAGGAGTAGAAAGATGTGCCGTTCTCCTGCAGAGCAGCTAGTGGTTTCAAACTGCTGACCTTGTAGATCAGAGCCTAAAGAGTCACCACTACATCACCAGGGCTTCCCTAATACATTCTGAGCTACAAATCATCTTATTGCACCTGCTATTATTTACTTTTATTCAGTGGGCTCATCCAGAATCACTGGTACTGAGACACTAATCAATATACATACTGACATTTTGCAATGATAAATAGAGAACAAATAATCAAATGAATACAGAAACAACTGCTTTGTTTAAAATTAAATTTTAAAATTAAAATTTCTAGATTCTTGCTTTGTAAAAGTAGCAATTTCTCTGCTGCTCACAGGATATGTGACATTGGCCACATGTACTCTGCCATGAGATTAGGATTTTGACAATATTTGACTTGTTTAAGGTTTGATGCTGTTGTAATGGCTAAAGGACAGCACATCTGATCATTTTCTTCTGACCATCTGTGAAATGTTGCTGGTTACATCAAAGATTTTCTCTTTGTGTCTTAACAATGAACATTTTGAACAAAGCAAAGAGCAAATGAAAAACAAGAAATATAGCAAAGAATAGAATCACATTAAGAAACAGTTGATTAGAATATTTTATTGATGCTGTATTATAATACTTGTATTTTAAAATTTGAGAATTGATTAGAAAATGCATTAATGGATCAACGTCGAAATCTTTATTCTGTGGCATCAAATGGTTTTTCAATGTTTCTAGTAATTATGAGAGATACCCTGATTTGAATGAAGTAAAATAATTACATAAAGTTATTTTAGGAAACTAACAAAAAGCCCTCATGGAGCGCCTCCCCCCCAACCTTTTTGAATAGCTATCCATTTATCTAAACACTGGCAGCAGAAACAAAAGAGATGCCATTCTATCTTATATTTTGCTTCAGGTAATTAATGTTGATTTACTCACTAATAATATTCCCTTTCACATGGCTGATATTAGTTTAATGCAAAAATACAATTGCCATCCATGTCAAATAACTGGTCTTCACAAAAGAACATCAATCAAGATGTTTCAACAGAAATATTTTGGGTTGTTGTTCAGTTCAGTCAAGACAACTATATAAACTCTGTATCGACTCATAGTCGGTCCATATTGAACAGAACAAAACTCTTCCTGGTCCTGTGACATCATTGCACTTTCCACATTTGAGTCCACTGCTGCGGCTGCTCATGGAGACTCGTCATTCTCTTTTTCACACTCTCTCTTCCTTACCTAGTATGTGAGCTTTCCTTAGGGGATAGTCCCTCCTGATTTAATGTCCAAAGTCTGAGACAAAGTCTTGCTATCCTTGTTGCTGAGAAATAATCTGACTAGATTTCCTTCAAGACATTTATTTGTTTGGTCTTCTGGAAGCCGTTGTACTTACAAAATTCTCCACCAACAGCATAATTCAAGCATGTATATTTTTTCTCCATTCTTTTCAGTGTCAGTTTTCTTCCCCGCGTCCCCCCCAACCCTCGCTGCATCCATCAGTGCCAGTTTTCATATGCATGTGAGACCTTTAAAAGGGCCAAGGCATGTGTCAAATGCCAAAGGGCCATCCTTACTCTAAAATTCTTAATAGGTCCTGTCCAACATATATGTATGTATGTGTGTATGTATATATATGAACCATATGCTGTTTGATCTCCTGATTCTTATTTTTAGGATAACAATTTAAAATAAAATAAAGTGAAATATTTGACAACTTTAATTTTTTTCTACACTTACTATGATGTTCTCTAATGGTCCAGTTCTGAGGATTTTTGATTTCTAAAATATATGGCAGATAACAAATCTTCCATATATTTTGTAGCAATTCAAAATTGATTGCTATGCAATAAAGATCTCAAGACAAACTCTGTGAGTAGTAACAGAATACATGAAGACAAGATAAAATGCAATTGCCTAAGAATACAGTATGGCCAGTTTGGTAAGATTGAAATTAGGTATTCCTTTTCTCAATGTTTCATTGTTCTAGCATCATGTAAACCAGGACACTTTTAATCCTGAAATAAAACTTCTAGTGGAATTTGTATTTTTTCATCAAAAGAATAATATATCAAAGGAGATGTCTTGACAAAATAGATGTGCTCATTGCCATGAAGTCAAATTTTACTCATATTGACCCACAGTACAGAACAGAACTGCCCTTGAAGTGTAAATCTTTGCAGGAGTAGGAAGTCTGTCTTCTTCCTGTGGAGCACCTTGTGGCTTAAAATTGCTAATATTAAGTTAGCAGCCATCTGAAAAGTCCATTACTCCACCAGGGCTTTTGGAAAAAAAGGTACAGTCAGCCAAGAGCCAAATGACCCAAGATGACATCCAAATATCCAACAAACACAAAGAAATATTCAAGACAACTAGCTTCCATGAAATGTAAATCAAAATGGTGCAATACTACCTTATACCAACATTGACAGCCAAGTTAAAAAGAAAAGAAAGGAATAATAAAAGCCAGAGAGACTGTAAAGTCATTACAACACTCACATACTGCAGATGGGACTATAATATGGAAAACCATTGTGAAAAAGCCAACACTTGTCTTTTCTTTTGTTGCACTGTGGTGGCTTCAGTGTTGCTGTGATACATGAAGCTTTGTCACTAGTAGTTCAAAGGCCAGCTGGGTCACCCAAAGTGATCAAGTTTCAGCTGAACGTCTAGAGTAGGAACAGACAATGAATAAGGGGTCAACTACTCTCTTCAGAGGAAGTAGCCACTGCCAAGGAGAGTCATGTCTTTGAAACATTGTCAGATAGTGAAGGCCTAAAAATTGACAGCAGAATGTTGTTAGAGGAAGTGCCAGAAGACAGGCCTTCGGGACAGAGAGCACTTGAAAAGTGCCTGAGGAGGAACTGCTTCCATGGAATGCAGTCAACCATCGTTACTTGAATGGAGTAAAGTCACACCAAGTG